>JAECUM010039795.1:0-29549 GCA_016617855.1 Megalonaias nervosa | reverse complement strand
GGTATCTTTAACTGTTTCTGCCCACGCATTTATTTTTTAACGTCTTAGATCCGTTAAACCGTTTCCGCGTACTGCTTTTGAGAAATGTTCTATAACTCGCTCAGCTACGCAGTTTAGTCCCCTTGATGAAGTTGTTGAGGACAATTTCATCGGTTTGAGATTATTAACGCTAGGTTTATCATTTAACGGATATATCGCATAGACAACTGCAATTACAGGATACGCTCGTTCATAATACGGTTTATCAATATCAGTCAATGTTCCTGGTTTTGATTTTTTATTTAATGTAACGGTATTATTTCCAGTATGAAGCCGTACAGGGTCACGTTTATCACGGATAATCCAAGTGTCATCATCTGTTTGCACAATACTAGAATAATATATCGCTGATTGTCGAGATAGTTAATAATATTTCTACCTCGTTCGTCACACATTCTAGCATCAATGGTATTCATGATCCTGAATTTTGACCAAGTATGAGCCGCACCATCGTTGCGAAATTCTTTCTTGGCTTCACGGATACGATCGATTATATCGCTATTTATCAAAGCCAGATCTTGCATCGAAAAATTAAATTTAGATTTTGGTAATTTGTCAAGATCAAATCTGGCTCTGGAAGGTTCAATTGCGGATAATCTCTCAAATTCCTCCATACTATATTTAAAGCAAATATATATTTTATTAAACTTTAATTATATATATAATGATTCAAACAAACAATAAATGCAGGTGGCTCATGATTGGTTATTCAACGCCTTGTAATAAATCATGCGTAAATGAAATCTGTGGTCAACATATGCAGAGTTTTCGCAAAGGTAGTCTAGAACCGAAACCATGTTTTACGATGTGGTGATGGAGTCAGAGGAGAAACACGGTTATGTGTGCAATGCGGTGGTAAAAGATACAGAGAGTTGAAACGATATTATGATAAGAAATCGTCAGGTGAATCTCCCATAAAAGCCGCTGAAGACTATCTGGCCAGATTTTCAAAATAATCATTTAGACAAATAGCGTTATATATAAATGAAGCAAAATGAATTTGTGAAACATCCCATCATTAAAAATTATGAAGCGTCTCGTGATGGTGTCATCAGAAACTGCAGAGTAAAGAAACCAGTCGGTGCTGTTATTAATACTGGATATATCATGTTTAATGCTGGAAATAAAATGTATCTATCTCAGATTTGTATTTGAATGTTTTCTGGGGTCATCGAAGATGGACTTGTACTCGATCACGTTGATCGAAATCGCAAAAATAATAATTTATCTAACTTGCGGGTTGTCATCCAGAGTCAGAATTCCGCCTTTGGAAATACTGGCATTAATTCTAAAACTCCTAAGTCGGTTATATCCACAAATACAGAGACAGGTCAAGAAATAATTTTCCCATCGATGAATGCGGCTGGTAATATTCCGGTATTTGCAGGCGTTCAGTAAAATTTGTGGCAGATAATATTACTAAATCAGCATTTTCGAAAAAATTCGAACAAAAGATCACGTACCGGTATACACAATGAAGGGAGATAACTCCGTCATCACTGATAGAATAATGAAGCAGTTGTCTCCCTTCTGTTATTGCGTACATAACACACATTTTATATTCAGTAATATATACGTCCAATCCCTCAACACTGAATTCTGATAATATAATCAAACGGAAAAATCTGAATTCCGTGTTTTTATTCTTTGACGTTGTCAAGATGATATTGAAATCACGGAATAAATCACAACGAACCGCGCTATAGTAGATTTTACACAAGCCGTGTGTGCGGTAGTCATTATCGATTTTTTTGTTTGTTTGTTAGGCTATAGCATGTGGAAAGAACTGGAATATATCGATCGAACGCATTTACTAACACAGTTCTGGCTAGCTTGATAATATAATATTTAAACAGGCAGAAACGGCAGAAATATGTAAAATTGCAGATTTTATTCAGAATTTGATAGTATAATACTGATCATCTTTGACATAGTCAAGGTGACAGAGTCAAGGCTAAGATAGCTATATATTTATTTTTGAAACGTATATTTGTAAGTGGAACATGGTGCAATGCTAGCGCGTCTGGCTCTCGTACTCGAGGTCAGTGGTTCGGTTCCCCATGACTGACACATGTCGGTGGTTTGGCCCTGGGATGCCATTTATTTTAAGAATTGAGGGCGTAAGCAAAAAAGCCCCATGTAACCCTCGCCAACGTCAAACAACGTGGCGAGTGCAATTTTGCACATACCCCGGGGTTTGATTTTGGGGGGGGGGTTACATGCGCTTACGCCCTTAAAATAAACAGCAGGGTGATGTGAACTCGTGACCACTGAAAGTACCCACATAGGGGCATTCAGAAAGAATGTCCGCCGGATCAAAAAGTCTCAATAAGGTGCCTGTGGACCATAAGACAGGTCTTAACCGATGAAAGAGTGCCCTGTGGGCTTAAGGCCTCAACAAGGGACTCTTAGGATCTTATTGGCAAAAGGCTTTACCGGCAGAAGGGACCTAGTGGAATGGTAGACTGAACATCATAGCTGCTGTTTATTTTTATTCAAAACTATATTTTTACTTTTATCTGATTCAGAATATATATTTATCTGATTTAGAATATATTTTTATATTTATCTGATTCAGAATATATTTTTACTTTTATTTTTATTCAGAATATATTTTATCTGATTCAGAAATATTTTTGTATTTATCTGATTCAGAAATATTTTTATATTTGTCTGATTCAGAATATATTTTATGATTCAGAAATATTTTTATTATAAATCTGATTCAAAATATATTTTTACTTTTATCTGATTCAGAAATATATATTAATCTGATTCAGAATATATCTGATTCAGAATATATTTTTATTATAAATCTGATTCAGAATATATTTTTACTTTTATCTGATTCAGAAATATATATTTACCTGGTTCAGAATATATTTTATGATTCAGAAATATTTATCTGATTCAGAAATATTTTTATATTTATCTGATTCAGAAATACTTTTATTATAATAAAATTTTATTTTTTATGAAATTCAGTCAGATTTTCTAAATTTAATGGGTAAGTTACCTAACAACATTGTGACTTTGATCAGATTTTCTAAATTTGATGGGTAAGTTACCTAACAACATTGTGAATTTGATCAGATTTTCTAAATCTGATGGGTAATATACCCAATAACATTGTGACTTTGATCAGATTTTCTAAATTTGACGGGTAATATACCCATCAAAATTGCAAATTCAGTCAGATTTTCTAAAATATTTTTATTTTTATTAAGAAATTATATTTTTATTTTTATTCTGATTCAGAAATTTTTTTATTATAATAAAATTTTAATTTTTTATGAAATTCGGTCAGATTTTCTGAATTTTAGGGGTATTATACCCAACAATATTGCGAATTCAGTCAGATTTTCTGAATTTCACGGGTAATATACCCAATAACATTGTGACTTTGATCAAATTTTCTAAATTTAACGGGTAATATACCAATCAAAATTGCAAATTCAGTCCGATTTTCTAAAATCATTTTATTTTTTATAAATATTTATTCAGAAATATTTATTAAACAAATAATTTTTAATATAAAAAATAATGAACCACGAAAACATCACATCAATTATTACTGCTATTAAGCAATTACAACACAGCAGTATAAAAATATCTGATGAGCTTGATCCTGAAAAAATTATGAGTGATTTTGAATCATTACAATTTCGATGTGATGTGATGTGATTATGATTTTTAACGTAGCTTTAACAATTTTCAGTCATATCGCTACGATGTCTGCAGTGTGGCAGTTTATAGTGATGTCTAGCACTGGGGCATCATGCCGCAGACATGTAGCATCATGTCCCACCCAGTCACATTATCCTGACACCAGGCCGACCAGTCCCAACACTAACCTCTTAATGCTGAGCGCCAAGCGAGGCAGCTGTTAGTACCATTTTTGTAAGTCTTTGGTATGACTCGACCGGGGATCGAACCCACGACCTCCCGCATCCGAGGCGGACGCTCTAACCACTAGGCCACCGGAGCGGTTTTCGATGTCAGAAGGTAGATATAAGCTGAACTCCGATTATCGATTCATAAAGTTAATCCAGCAGGCGATGTTACAATCGCTGGCAGCAATCACGGATACGGAAGTGAAATTAGTTGTTCCTCTTTCACATTCTATCGAAAAGGTTAGGTCAGAATTATCTCATGAATTCGAAACGAAAAGAATTGTACACGCTCGTATTAAACAGCTGACAGATATTATATCGATGACGGAGTCATTGAACGAAGTTGCGGAAGAATTACTGGCAAAAGATAAGTCAGAGTGTGACTCTGATCATGGTGAAAGTGACTATAGTGACGTTGACAACGAAACTAATAGTGTCACCTGTAACGTTGTGCCAGGATAATTCATTTCTGATCCACGTCAAGGATAATAATCACGGGGGTAAAAAAAATATTTTATCCTTGACGTTGTCAAGGGATAATTTTTTTTTGCTTGGTGTTTTCTACGAACGCACATACAGATTTATACTTAACGCCTCTGACCTGAGATCGAGCAAGTGGCCAGACTGGTCAGTATATTTGAAATGTATCCGCGATAAGAGTGGATTATAACATTTCAGATAAACAACTTTGATTGGTTCTGATACGATCAACCACCCTGGTGGGACTTGAGGTGTAAATGAATACAGAATGTATCCTTGCTGGGCTTGACTGGATTTTTCAGTGTCAACTTGATAACTGCCGTCGATGACATCACACACTAGATTGACAGCGATCGTTGATGTGACATTGACGATGCCCGGTGAAATGTGACGGCCGCCCCCATACTGATCGTTATTATGTCTTAAAACATTTGCCGGTGGGGCTATTTTTCTCCATGATTCAAGGATTTTTGGAAAATTTTCCTTGACAAGATCAATCATTAATTGTTTGAATTCACCGATTTTATACATCTTTCGCATTTTCTGGGTCTTTATGATATTTATACGCATTTTTGACTAAAATATGTTTAGTGTATTTGAAATCAAATAATATTAAATTCAGATATTGAATTGCTTCTATGATATTTTTTTTCACATCATCGATGTAATAATATATCAGATCAACGATTAAATTTTTGACACTGGTAAACATCCGGTTAAATTCATCTACTGCGTCTGGGATCGTAACAGTGATAATTCTTAGATCCATTATATTTTCATCTCTTCTCAGATCAGGAATTTTTTCTTGTCCATCAGTAAAAAATTTATTAATGGTCCACGGAATATCATTTCGGTAATCTAGAATTTTAATACATTTTCGATCAGTTGTCAGAAATTCATCTCGGCGTGGTTCTGGTGGTCCCTAATAAACCGGTGGGATTTCTGGCCATCCTAGCACTGATCTGATTGAACTCTGATATATGTCCACAGCGTAATCCGGTGATAATATTTCAACGGCCGAAGACAGTGTTGGTTCATGAACAGTAATGGCTATCTTTGATTCTTTTCCTGTAATGGATTTAATTCTGCGTTGGAATTCTTCATTGATCTGTTCTATTTGATAACTGCCCGTTGGAATACTGACTACTTGCCAATCAGGAGTTCCATCGGGTTTGTTTTTATTTGCAAATACTAATGAATTATTCGGTTGTAGTCCACCGAATGATTTTGACCTAATATTTGGCCAACTATAATAAACTCGTAATTGCGCTAACGCTATTTAGCTTGCTGGTATTGCAGTTGGAAAATTAATACTGAATTCAGGATTAGTTGAACTCGCTGATATCATTGTGGTTCTTACCGGAGCAGTATTAGTGACGATCTGTTGTAATAATTCCTGCGATCGCTGATCAAACGTTGTCATTATTATACTATTATTGTTGCTCTAAATTATTTATTTCAGTGATCGAATCACCCGTGGTAAATACTTCATTGTATATCTTTATTATAGTACTGAATTCTTCATCGGATATTATTCCATCATTGAGCGACGAAGAAATCATGGCGATAATTTGGAATATGCTACAGTTGCTGTGTGTAATTTCATCGTGTACTCGTTCAATTTTTCATTTGTACACGTATTTATCTTTTTCGCGATAATATTAAATATTTCAGCGATCGTGGTTGACGATGAAACAATGATTGTTACAACGATCGACGCTGTCATCTTCAGCGTTGATAATAGTACGCCAGTTCCAGCAACAATCGCGGAAACCGAATAAACGATGATATCAACGACAACCGCACGTCTACGATATTTCTTTATCTTCGCTGTATAATCATCAATGATGGATTTTAGTTTATTCTGCCATGTTGTTACTTGATCGTATCTGTATAGCTGAACGCCTATCATTATACTGTATTAAGTCGTTGTCTAAAACAACGGAGGTGTTTCAGCTACAAATTCCAGACACCACCAGTAAGACGCCGAGGTTAATTTTTTATCATCTGATACCAGCATAAATGTTTCTTCGGTATCTTTATTTAACACTACAGATACAGTTCCAGAAAAATTATCGGTTGAATGACGCCATAGATACGTGGTAAATATGCTAAATTTTGCAGAACTAAATACGGACAGCCTGTACACGCCAGTGACCTCCGCGATATATTTGATAGTGTTATCGCATGGTGTCCACGTTGATGATCCTAATGATACTGTGTACACGATATTGCTAATTTGTTTGTGTGGAATTTTAATCAGATTAGTTTTTTGGACAATATTAGGAATTCCACTGAGAATATCGTTGAGTTTGGTGTTAACGTCAGCGAGTTTAATATCAACGTTTGGTGGACTTCCAAAAAAATCATTGGTGGTTCTGTTTACGATTCTGCGAAAATTCATAAACAGTTGTATGTGATTATAAAATTCAGTTCTAAGTGCGATCATTCCATCATTGATCGTCGACAACGAAGTTGTCACTGGAATTTCCTTATCGTCTACATATTTCTTCGTTGCAGCGTCGAGATTATCCGTCGGTTCTCCTACGTTAATAATTTTATTGTTATTCATGTTAATGACGCCGTTCATTATATCGCCGGTTTTTAACACTCGTTCACTTATGCTATCTCGGATCGACGACGGACTAACAACACTAGGAACAATTTTGCCCTCTTTGTCGTATACAGCAACAAGACCTTCTCGGGATAATCGATTGCGAATAATAATATCGTTGATTGCAATATTACTCGTCTTCAATTTTCCTTCACGGTTTTGAAATATAACAAGTTCGTTTGGATCAACGTTGGCAAGATTGAGCAGGTCAGATAATTCATCATTGATCTGTTTTGTTACTCGCTTGAGTAATTCTTCGCCTGGTGCTTGTTGGGTTTTAGTTTTAGCTGATCTTCCGTAAATATCTACCATTATATGATTAGCGATTATTTAAAACAGAACTCGTATATTCGTGTACAGCTTTATGAAGTGGTTTCGTTGATCTTGATACAGCATCAAGTACTGCTAGTGCTTCACGGCCACATATTGGTGGATCCGTTAATGTTTGTGTTGGTAGCGTTGAATACCAGATTGGAATACTCTGAAGTCTGTCAACGTATTTTAAAAATTCTTTTGGTGGCGCCAACCCATACGAATCAAAATAAATAATTCCACATGGATCAATTGCATATGCAACCCAGTGAGTACCTGGACCAGAGCTTTTATCGAGATTAATAATGCCGGTTTCAATCAGATTTGGATTTTTCGGTAATTGATCATGCATAAAAACACCTCTGAAATTATTTATATTTAGTTGCTTAGCAGCATCGAGTAAATCAAAGTTAGACATCGGGAAAATCAGCGAGTCCCTGGAAGTCTTAATCCGCGACCATACCACGAAAGGGGGGGGTTGTTTCCTGGAAGTCTCAGACCTAGACTTGTTCGGGATCGTCTTCTTTTTTTTAATCCTTTCCCTGTTGCTTTCTTCAGAGCCATTCCAGCAGCTGTTCCAACTGCACCTAACTCAGCAGCTTTTGCAACAGCTGGGGCGGCAGCGGCTATCAACGCTGGGATAGCTGCAAGAAGTGGAAATATGCCCCCAGTCTTAACGATGTCGCTGATGGCACCCGCAGAAAGATTTACTCGTATACCATTCTTCGATTGCTTAGCTTCATTGAAATGCTTGAACTGGCGTTCTGTTAGAGATAATTTATTTTGACCACCTGCGATTTGTTCTTGTTTTAATGATATTTTTGTTCCACATCGCTTCGCTGATGCTCACTGAAGTCTTTTAATCTGACTAGGAGTCAGACTGACACTAACATGATGATATGACATTTATGATATATTTCTGACTTCTAAATTAACGCTTACATATTTTCTACTGGAGCATCAACGACTCTCATGCGACCACCAACACCTTCAAGTAACATTAATTTATCGCTGAGTAAAACCGCGATTGCTCTGTAATTAGGAATAGCTCCAGCATCTCTGTTAACACGAGCTCGAAAATGTATGTCAACGACGGACTGTCTAAACAAATCCAAATGTTCCAGCGAAAAGTAATAAATCGGGTACAGATTTGTAAAATCATACTGCGATATTTGTAAACCAGTATCAACATTTTGAACACGCCCCATAAACGACATCAATCAATGATATACACGCGCCACATGATTTTGCTCAAAATTCAACAAAATATCCTCCGATGGTTCCTGATGTCCATTTATCCTCAGCGACACTTCAGTGACACCGAGTTTGTCAAATATCATAGCGCTACTCGTTTGATTATTTGTTCGTGCAGTATTTTGAAACGCAACGAATATATGTCGCGGTGCAGAGATACCCTGTTGTGATGCTATCTGCCATGTAAATAAACCATTAATTGTGCTTTGAACAGCATCTGTGGTTATTGTTAACCATGATAGTGCCGTCTTGCCGCCGCTGTCCATGAAAGAAAGCAGTCGCTGTTCTTCAGGTATTGCTGGAGTCATTAATGGCACCCACAGTGAAAGCTTCGCCAGGACTACCTTACCAGGATCAATGGCGATTCGCCATATTGCATCATCGTTGGTTGCTTTTCGTAAGAGTACAATTGTATGTTTGGCTCCGAAAATAACTTTTCTAACGTGTATGCAGAATCCAAAAATATGTGATAGTGGAATCGCGCAAGAAAATCTTCTGTTTCCACCTTGCAACATTGTTGTTGAAATTTAAATTAGCACCATGAACCACCGGAGCAACGTCAACGTCGGCGTTACCGGCAAAGTTTCTTGGTCGTCTTATATCATACTGGTTATAGTCAGGATAATTAGAAAGGTCTTTGGCAAACATCATTGTTGGACCAGCTGATCTTGTATAATCGTCACTGTATCTTGCAAGGCCAAGTATCGTCGTGGCAACATCAACATCTTTTTGAATAGATTCAATATTTCTTCCGTCGAATAACGCCATGATGCCGTTATTAACAAAACTAACACTAAAATTTTCTCCGTATTCGGTATTATCTGTTTTTAAAATTTCACCTTCTACTTCGATGAATGCTTCAGAGGGTAAGAAATATCTACTTGTATCTTGAACTTGTAATTCGATTCGTCCACGCTGATTTGGCTGTCGTGCGTCGTAAGAATAATATTGATAATCACGCACAGATCCATCCCTGGGAACTGGCGCAGCAATGTCAAATGCGGTATCAGGTGTGCGTTTGAACATATTTATGTTATTGATCATCATCTAATACGAAACCACTTCCCGCTATCAGATTTGCTACTACGTTTTTTTCCCCCCTCTTCGGCTAACTCTGCTAGTTTTTAATTTGCGGCTTGATTTATTATTTTACTAACAACTGCAGGCATCACTTCGGTGCTGGGTAATTTTACTGGTGGAGGTCGGACTATTCGTGGTCGTCGTACTAATCGTGCTAGTCTATCTTTGATGGCAGAAAATGCTTTACCGGCGACGTCACCAGCAGCGCTAATACCTTTTTCACGAATAACATCAATAGCTTTCATTGATAGTTGCTTTGCGATCGGTATTGCTTTTGGGGCTATTCTCGAAAATAAACCTCGAACGACATCGCCGAGTCCATCTGCGTAAAATGTCTGGTATACAGGTAATCTTGAATTTATCACCCTGGCCATGGTTGGTTTACGAAAGCCAGCATGTATGATCATCTTATTATAATATCTACTGTTTAATCGCTGTAATAATCATCAGCGATTTCATTGATGAGGGACCGATACACGTTAGTATCCATGATACCGCCGGTAAATAATCGTTGACAAACAGCAGCTGCTTCATTAATAATTTCTGGAGAATTATTACCGGCTCGTTTTCCACCAATCAGAATTTCTAATCTGTCCACGTCGGCAAGGACGTTGTTAGGACAGACAGCAAGATTACTTTTAGTTGCGTTAATTCCACTTCCAGTTACAACTGGATTATCTTGATCTTTTTCTTCCTCAATTACTGGTTTAATAATTTTTCGTGGTGAATGACTACGTAGTAATTCTTTAGAACGATCAAACGTTTTATTAATATATTCGACATACTCAGGATCGCTCTGTCGAACATATCTAAGATCTTTATTTATACGATATATCCATCTATACCATTTTTCGCTATCAGATATTTCCCGATTATATTCTGGTTTTAAATAATCGTTTTTGTCAAAAAAAAACTTTTCGCAGCAAATTCATGTAAATCTTCGCTAATCATGCTGGTGAATCTTTGTACTCTTGGTACAGGTTGTTGTATTTGTTCTTTTATTTCGGCTACTTCATCACGAGCTCGACCAATTCCTTCGAGTATTTCTTGTGTTGGTTGAGCGGCAGCTATTTCACCTGGAAGCTCTCGCAGAATTTTTGTTTGTTTTCTTAGTTCGCTCTGCTATTTTTCCAGTTGCTTCAGCAGTTTTCTCCAACGCGGGAATAAGATCTTTAATTGTCTTTGTAATGGGTTTAAATAATTCTTCTGCAGCTTCTTCAAATCCTTCTTTTAGATCTTGACGCGCTTGTAATTTTTGTCTGACAGAATCACGGACAAGCAGATATTTCTTGATTGCCTCTAGTCGCTCTCGAGCTAATCTTGCTGAGTGAGCTTCACCAGTCATTATTGATATAACGCAATGGTTTAATTACAGCAGCAGAGAGGGTGGACTGACAAAAATGACACGCACGAATACATAAACGAGCACCGCATAGCATTTACAAACACAGATGTCACGAAAAGTAACAGCGTAAATAACCCACGTAGAGAGAATCTCAATTCGGTTACAGATTCTGGTTTAACGTTATTGACTCTATATTTTTTTGTGCCTTATTTAGTATGATTTTTCATGTTTAAATCTTTTGGTTCGAAAACTAATTTGTAGGGTCCACCCTCTCTGCTGCTCAAACTTACACAGGTGCTTGATTTGCTCGGTAGAGAGACCCCATGCGTTTAACAATATTTCACAGCTCGATAAAACAATGTATTGTACTCGATAAAGGAGCATAATTGCATTGTAATGCACTCGAAAAAGCCCATACTTGTATAAAGCTGAGCGAAATAAAACTCCGTAATTTTTTGGGTTTTTTCTGTTTTTGCGTTCATACCCACCGTAATCACAAATATCTACACGTAAGCGCAATCCGTTATTTTGCGGACACAAAATTACCGTGACGAAACAAATACCCTTTAATACTGTTGAGATCGTGCAGCCTGTTCTGATAATCAGAATTGAGAATCATTTTTTTAAATCTATATAATAACAACAGTTACTGCAGAAGAGTTAATTGATAAACGTACACTGATGTCTGTCTACTTACAAAGCTATCATGTACGAAACACAACAATTTATGCTAGACAGATTTATCAATCCTAAAGTGTTCTGATTCAAAATCTGATTTCAAAATATTTTAAATTATAATTATTGGCCACAAACCCATTAAAGAAAGGACTGAATACTAAATTCAATTATATTTTCTTGAACTTTGGGTACTACATATTGCTAATGATAAACGCTATGAAACTGAAATAGAACAGTATCTTTGATGGAATTTAAATGATACCGAGTTTCAATATGGTAACAAATTTTGATATGCAGACACTTACATGGAAAAAAAGCTGACAGGTTCGTACAGCATACATATTTTTAAACTGGTAAATAACTCTCAATTACGCCGTATAATTTCAGGGGCAGATCTTCGTCAAACGGTCGTTGAGTATTTAGAGGTAATCGAAAGAAAATTGTATGATGGCCGAACCAGAACCTCAGCCAACTGATGGACTGCTACTGTCGCAAACTGCTATTTCCACGGATGGGTGTGATCATGCCTTACAGGCCAATGGCAAGCATACAAAATCCGTTAGCAATCCTCCGTCGAAGGAGTCAACGCCAGCGTCTGACTTAGAGAGAAGCTTGACTTCATCAGATAGTTCCAAGAAAGTGCTTTCGAGGAGTGATCGGTTTAAAGCCTGCATGAGACAAAATTTGCCAGCGGTAGCATTAATCTTCTTACTTGTCGGATACTCATTTCTGGGTGCCGTGATATTCATGTACATCGAAGCACCACACGAAAAACACTATAAGCAGAACATTACCGAAACAAGAGAGGAGCTCATAGAAGTTCTTTTAAACCTCTCAACCAGTCTTGGCACGAGCAGCGATGATTTGACGCTTCGCGCACGTGATCTTCTTCTCCAGTACGAGGCTGACATCATGATGGCATACAAGCAAGGAGTGACTAGTCCGTCTGATAAAACGGTCTGGAACTTCTGGAATAGTTTGATTTTCTGCGGTACCATATACACGACAATAGGTAGTACATATATTTGTTTAAATTAATTACTAAATTATATTCTCCTTTCTGATTAAGATAAATACTGTGTTCCTGAACTGAAGTTTTTACTCGCAATTTTAAATTTTCAAATATCTCCTTGATATTCACGTTGTTTCCATTTCGCCATGTAAATATCTATTTATTATACTCCATGAAATAGTATTGCTTATTGGTAGATAAATGTATATCGGATATAAATATCGACCTACATCTCAATTAATATTCTATTCAAGTATATATTTCGGTGTGTGTGTGTGTGTGTGTGTGTGTGTGTGTGTGTTGGATTTTTACGTAGCTTTAAAAAAATTTCAGTCATATCGCTACGCTGTCTGCAGTGTGACAGCTTATACTGATGTCTAGCACGGGGCATCATGCCGCAGACATGTAGCATCATGTCCTACCAGTCACATTATCCTTACACCAGGCCGACCAGTCCTAACATTAACCTCGTAATGCTAAGCGCCAAACGAGGCACCTTCTAGTTTCATTGTTATAAGTCTTTGGTATTACTCGGTTGTGGTTCGAACCCGCGACTTCCCGCATCTGAGACAGACGCTCTAACCACTTAGGCCATCGGAGTGGTTATCTTTTGGTGAAACAAGCTATTTCAGCAGCGAACATTCTTTCGTCTATGTAAGAGGCGCAAGAAGACAAGCTGACATAAAGATACCATTTCATTTCTTTGACATTTTCTTGTGTTGTCCATTACTAAGGATCATATTTTTATTCTTCTCAATTACACGGCCAAATTTAATTTCTGAGTGATAAAATGAAAGGTTCGATTCAGGTGCTTAGAGTTTCTCCTTTTTATCTCAGTTCTACGTAAATTGAGAGGGGATATAGCTGTCGCGATGCTTTATATATCTGTCCGTAAAGTATTATTGATAACCTCGGTATACACCTCAAACAAATCGTGAAGAGGTGGCTTTTATTACTTAGACTTTTCCGCATGTAACACTTGTTTTTATACTTCCATTGCTTAAGTAGTATATACATTGGGAGTAATGGACCATTGGGAGCTAGCGTAAATAGTATTAAAAATGTATACTTTCAGTAGGACTCTTTACATAAACAGGGCACAGAGGGGATGTCATTTCTAAATAACTCTTGTTTCTCGTTGGTATTTATAGAGACTGGTCAAACTCCTCTATATACCTCCTGACATACTTTTTATAATATTTGTTTTTTCAACATTTACAGGGTACGGGCATATCGCAACGGTTACCGATCTTGGCCGAGGTGTTACGATGTTGTACGCTGCAATCGGCATACCCTTGGCTATTATTGTTTTGGCTGAACTGGGAAAACGCTTCACCATCGTTCTAAAGTATTTCTGGTCTTTTCTTCGGCGGTATTATTACACGGGTTACTGTAGGAAGATCCCAAGAGCAATCGTCAAAAGGAAGTCATTGTCGACTTCAAACGGCAAGGCCCAACAAAACAGCAAGTTGTCATCTATTGAGGAAGATCAAGAGTATGAAATAATATACAAAGCAGACGAAATTGATGATAAATTTAATCTTCCCATAATAGTTGCTGTCATCATTTTATTTCTTTACATAGTTCTTGGAAGTATAATGTACACTACTTGGGAGAAAGACTGGGGATTTCTGGAAGCGTTCTACTTTATATTTATTTCCTTAAGCACCATTGGTTTAGGAGACATTGTTCCTGCTCATCCAAAATTCTTTGTTATCTCTTCTGTGTATGTATTCATAGGCTTATCTCTTGTATCAATGTGTGTTAATGTTGCTATCGAGTTTTTCAGTAAAACTGCAAAGGAAACAATAAAGCATGCCAAAAAGGACATCGAGAAAGCAAAAGCAAAAGTTACAGAAGCAGGATTGCATGCGAAGAGGAAAGTTAAAGATGCAAAGAGGAAAGTGGAAGGTGTAAAAGCTAATATTCAAAAGGAGGTGGAGGGTGTAAAGACGAATATTCAGAAAGAAACGACAAAGCTAAAACAGAAGGCGCGACTGTTGAAGGGCGAAAGTTTCGACAGTGAGACTTCCTCGAGGTCTGACACGGACGGTGAACGCTCTGCGGGCGAAAATCGTGGCGTAAAACCCACAGAAACGACAGCAGCACGAGAATAATAAAAACTATGGGAAAGAAAATAATAAATATTTGTACCTTATATTCTTGCATACGAGTCGAGTCCAACCGCAAACAACAGAGACAGTAATCTGCCGTCACATAATGTAATGATATAAATAAATAAATAAATAAATAAATAAATAAATAAATAATACAATAGAATCATAAAAATTTGTATTCCTTCTCTTGTGACGTTTTTCTCACGGTCTTAGAGTTCCAGGCTTTAGTCCGCGTGCAGCTAAACCTTTGTCACTGTTCACCACAATCAGATTTGAACACGATGTTCATTATATTTATTACATGTTTTTCTCCTTTATTAACGTTATGATAATCACCATGACTTAAAACCTGAAAACACTACATTAACTAATGCAAAGTCTTCATATTTTGTTTTAATATAATCTCAATGTTCATTCGACACAAAATTTATGAAACTCGTTGAATAATAAATCAAGACACTCCTTTCAGTGACATACGATATTATTCAATGCTTTTTTCTAATAGTGACATACGATATTATTCAATGTTTTTATTATATTTCATATTAGCTGAACACTTGTATAAGCTATATATGTAATTGGATGCAATGACTAGCCCGTCACGTACATTTCAGACGCACTGGTTCATTGTCATTTTAAATTGAGAGTTAGCCACTGTTCGTTCGTTAAATTTGTCAATGACACTTTTATCGCTATATGTACTTGAAGAAATTATGGATTTATTTTGTGTGTTTTAAAGTGTTTCTTGTAGCTTAAAAAGATCTATTTTGAGATATTTAAAGGAGGTTAATCTAACCTAATTATTCAAATACCCAAGTTCAAGAAAAAATTAATTATATGTTTAAGTTTTGTTTCTAACATTTTATTGGTTTATTTGTTTTAAACGTATTTGTGTTGTTGTGTATTAAAAAATATGGAATTGGAGACGAGTCAATTAACTCGTCTAGGTCCTTTCCCAAAGAACACAAAAATGCTCCAGAGATGACATTCATTTGACAAAAGCTCAAGCATATATAAAAACTACGTCAAAAAACAAAAGAAACATATATGACAGTAATTAATTAAATCAACAATTTTAAATGAGAGAGAATACGTTCTTATGGTTACAGCCAGTATTGTCTATGCCGTTTATTTTATAAATATTTTACTTTTGGTTTTATTCTAAGTACAAAAACACGTCTAGTTTTGTTTATATATTTCGGAACATTTAGAAATATTGCAAATTTTATTTCATTACTTGGTTTGACGTAATCTTTCAATAATAAATCTAGCGTTGTATAAAAAGAGAGTTGAAATATATCGCAAATGGAATGATATCTAGGATTATTACATAAGACAATGACATTCAGCATCATTAATATGACAGCATGCCTATATCAGTGAGATAACTATGCTGACAGTTAAGTGTAATAACAACATGCACACCTCAGAGATTAACTAAGCTGACTCCGTTAAGTGTTATAACAACATGCACATCTCAGAGACTTAACTAAGCACGGTTAAGTGTGATAACATGTACACATACGAAAGTTAACTACAGTGACTGTTAAATGTGATAACAACATGTACACATAGGATAGTTAACTTGGCTGACTCTGTTAAGTGTAATAAAAACATGCACACATCCGATACTTAACGAAATTGACTTTTAATTGATGTTTACTAAATAATCTTCTGGATTTCTTACATTTTCATAGTGACTGGAAAATTCTATATTTTACAGCGATTAGAAAATTCTATCTTTTATAGTGATGTGAAAATTATATGGTGATTGGAAAGTCTATGTCTACATTAATGCAGTGTAGAGTACACATTTCAACACGCCTTTTCTGTTTTGGTTTTTAGGTGTAAAATATTGTTTCAGTATTTATTTTACGTTATTAGTCGTGTCTTTAGTGATGAGAATTTACAGCTTCATGATTTTCACATACTGGAAGTGTGTGGTATCGTCTTTATTTTGTGTTTAAATCTTATCGGTAGCTCATCCATTTTACGCAACGAGGTGTTTTATGCACACTAGCCAGTTTATAAATGTTTGTACATTTTTTTATTAATCAGAATAATATTGTACCACAAAGAGTCTTAATTTGTGCTATTCATGACGAATATTGATACGGCTCTATGGTCTTAAACTAAGTAACTGAAAAGAGCGAAAGCTAACAAGTTTTGTAAAATTCAGCAAATATTTTATTTCCCAATAATGCAAAGTGAAAATTTAAAAAGAACTCACAGTACTGTGAAATAAATCCCAAATAGTCCTAATAGTTATATCACAAGTCCAAAAATATAGAGTATTCTGATTGAAATCCAGTTGTGCTCCTGATGAATTCTAATTTTCAATGTGCTTATGTACCAGTAGTCTTGAATGTTCCAATGTGCCAACAGATTTGATGTATCACAATGATACAATCCAGAATGCCTCTAAATGAATTCACATTGATTCCAAAAGAGTGATTTAGCCCTAAAGCAATGAGCACTTTGTAATTCCAATGAATAATTTAAATAAATTAAAATCTCTCAACTGAATGCAACTTAATTTGATCGCAAAAAGAGTGATCTTAGGATATGGAATAAAGAATTTCGGTTTACTTCTGCCTTATATTTAAAAGAAAACCCTGACAACATAAGAGAACCATGAGGGTAAATTTCCCATCAAATTCGTAAACAGGATCCCTTGTAGAAACTTCCAAGGTCAGAAGAACATATAAACATGTTTACCCTCCCTCCAAAATAATCTTAATATATAATCTTCAATCATAGACAATCATTAGCTGTGCAATAAATTATTTGTTAAAAAAGACATTAGTCGGTAGGCCCAACTCCTAGTCAGTTACACAACGCAAATTAAATATACATAACATATTATCGTGGACAAAAGCCAACACACAATATAACTTAATTATGCATAATAATATAAAACCGAAGAACTATCCTCGTCCATTTCAGTTATAGAAATAAGGACTATCGCGATAAATGGGTATGATTGGTACAAGTGGCAACAATGATAAATTGGTATGATTGGTACGAGTGTTAACAATGATAAATGGGTATGATCAGTAGAAGTGTTAACAATGATAAATAGGTATGATCGGTACGAGTGTTAACAATGATAAATTAACAATGATAAATTGGTATGATCGGTACGAGTGTTAACAATTATAAATGGCTATGATCGGTATGAGTGTTAACAATGATAAATGGGAATGATCGGTATAAGTGGTAACAATGATAAATGGATATGATTGGTACAAGTGTTAACAATGCAGTGACTTAAAATTTAAAAAAAGGTTTTAAAATTAAGTTATCGTTTTCTATTTAAATGTGAATGTTGTGAATAACCGAATGACAATTATTTCAAATTTCGTATGGGCGAGTGGACTAAGAAATCAAAATAAAGAAAGAATTGCTATTTTATTTTACTTTTCTCAGTGATTATATGTTCTGCATATCTGTATTTTGTAATTGTCTTTAGTCCAAAATCAAGTTAAAGGTCTACATGGCCAGTGATATTTAATTGGTAAACATCACTGTACATCGCTAATATTTCTCTATGATAATAGTTTAACATATTCAGCTCATTATTAATAGAGGTAAACATGTTTACTTCTATCTGAATGTAGGATATTAGTTTTTCACTTGGAAATTCCTAAACTTGTTGACAGATTTGAATGTTTGAGACAGGAGACTGACCTACATCCTGGCTCTATTATTATATCTTAGCTTTTCATATAAATGTTGCTTACTTGAAACATTATTTATTCCTACCTTAACATCTGAAGTGCAGTCAGTCTTACTATTGTGTTCATTTTTTAATTTGGGGGAATTCATTTATCTAAATTATTCACTGGAATTACACATTGCTTATGAATACTTCTTGGAATAAATCATTAATTTGGAATTATAGTGAATTCAGTCAAGGGCACTCTGGATTATTTTATTGTGATCCATCAAAAGATTGTTAACACATTGCCACATTCCAGATCAATGGCACCTTAGCACATTCCAGACGGCAGGCACATGAACACATTAAATTTTGGAATCTGTTTAGGACACCACTGGAATTCAATTGGAAGTTTATAAATTTGTATTTTTTATGGAACTTTTAGGACTATTTGGGATTTCATTAACAATACTTTAAGTTCTTTTTAAATTTTTACTTTTTATTCTCGAGAGATAAATTATTTGTTGAATTTTATAAAACTTGATGGTTTTCGCTCTTTTCTTTTACCTAGTTTAAATTTAGCATCGCAACAGAATATACAAAGAAGGAAGGAAGATCACTGAAGAAGAACGTAAAGCTATTATGTTTTTTCTTCTCTTCTTGCTACTATGAGAAGCAAAACAGTAAGTATTGCTTATTTCAAAACTACATAGCAGATGTTCCAGGAATGTAACATAGGTAAATTATTCAATTCCAATACTGAAAAAGTGTACACCAATTTACCAGTAAATCCAGGTGTTTTCATAAATATTGTTTGGTATGTTTGATACACATACAATTGGTTTCACTTACTTTTTGTTTTCCTTTCAATAAAGTAGAACTGCTTAATATTGTGAAAAGCAATAAATAATAAAAATACACAGTGAAGATTTGTATATATGATTATTTAATATTAAAGCAGACTAGGAGAATGATTATGGAAATTTACCAAATAAAAGATGAGTTGTATGGTAGTATCGATCGATAAAGCTGTGAGGACCCGTAACAGTGGCTTCAAATGCACACATTGTAACAGGTATTGCTATCGAGATTCGACACTTTTACACGCGTATGCATGTATACACATATGATTTCGTAACCATTCATATAAGAAGTGCTTGCGTAAGGTGTGTGTATGCATGCGCATGTATGTATGTATGTATGTATGTATGTATGTATGTATTTACATATATGTAATGTATGTGTTTTAAATATAGTTATGAACATGTATATAATATAAAGACAGATTATTAAGACATTGACACTACATTGCTGTACAATGTTTTGTTTGTTATTGTGTACATGGTTTTTCTTTCATTTTTTTTGTAATCAACTGACCCTGGTCATTTTTACGCTTTTATAATAAGGAACGACTGGTTCAATGCAATAAACATTATTTTACTTCTTGCACTTTGTCTTCATTTCATTTCTAAGATATTATCCTCATTCTAAGACGTTGTCCTCACTTAATATATGGAAGTTGATTTTAGTCTCCATCATAGTAGGTTTAGTGAAACAAGGTCCAATAAGATAATTTTAAACCTTGTTTAGACCCTCAAAATGTTGTTTGTATTTTTTATTTTTTAACGAAATAGAAATCCTAAGACATGAAAGTATTGAGTTAATATGTTTCCCAAGCAGATATACATCCCCTTTAACCGAACAGAGTCAGGGAAGTAACTCTTGTTTAACTCTTCTGAAACGTATCTAAGGTTTCAAAAACTACATTTAAGGCTTATGTTTACACTTCAGTCATTACAGCCGATATTTCAGCTATCTGACATCAGATAAGAGGAGCAGAAAACTATAAGCTGTAGGTTGCATTTTGTAATTACGTTCTTTTCATATGGTTTGAATTTAAAAAAAAAAATAAAACATTTCCCAGGTTTTCCTTCCTAGTTATCCTAGCTATTTAAAACAAAGGATCTTGTTTATTTTATTTTAGATATTGTTAAAATAACTTTTAAAACCTTTTATTTTGATGTATGATTGATGAGTGTAATTTGGATAATAGAGTATACATTCCAACCTTACTTCATATGTGAACTATTTAAAAAAAAAACAACCCTGCTAGCTCCGCGTTGTCATTTTCATTTCTCTACTTCAAAAGTAAATTGTTAAAGAAGCTTGTATTGTCTACTTTGGCAAAATTTGTTTTCCCTGTATTAATAGCTGCTAAAGTTTGTGTGCTTTGGACTAATTCGGAGTAATCTTCCGAGCACACGGGAGCAGCCATTTTATCAGCTATTTGGTTTAGATAGTGCATACTTTGCATAATTACCACATGTGAGCAAATTTCAATTACAGCACAAGAAAGCAGCATTCTCTCCGTTGTGCATGTTGCCGGTCATAATGTTTTGGCTGGGAATGCCGAAATCGGTTACAAGAATGATAAGTATCTTGAACGAAACGAAGTTATCTATCTAGTTTTGTTAAAGAAAAATACTTCAACTTAATCCCATTTCGGCATTTTCGGCTTCCATCGCATTCCAGCCAACTGAAATGTAAGCCAATAAGGAACTTGAAAACGCGTCCCTTTGTGAAAATTTAAATTATTACAAAAAACAAAAAAAGAAAAAGAATCAGAGTAAATAAGTCTGACTAAAACATTATGCCTTTTACTTGTAGAAAAGCGTTGATAAGGGCTGCCGAGTGTGTTATTTATTTCCGAAAATCTGACTCCTTGTTCCGATGTTAGTCGGCGTCGGAACACGCTAAACAACGCCGTTATGTAGGCAGTAAGACCTCGACCCCCAAAACATAAATATCAGGGTCGATGTCTTAGACTGCAGGACTAACCGCTCCCTATCTCGGAAGTACATGATAAATGTAGAGCGCTGCAAGTAGTCAATTCAACTTATAGTAGAACCTAGTGTAAATTATGGCAATAGCCAAAAGAGGAATTTTATTATTATTATTATTATTATTATTATTATTATTATTATTATTATTATTATTATTATTATTTTAAACTACCGTTAGAATAAACAATTTAGTAAGATAACAAAATATACGCAAACATTTATGTTTTTAATGTCATGCAAGGCAATTATTCCGAAGAGGACGCTGTGCATTGTCTAAATTGGAAAGACAATGCCATATGTTGAGAACCTAACGGGCGCGTTGAATCATGGGATAAAAAGTATGACGATTCCGTACCTTCACTAAGACAGTTATATGTGGTCTCATTGCTCGCGTTGTAGTAGTAGTAGTAGTAGTAGTAGTAGTAGTAGTAGTAGTTGTTGTTGTTGTTATTATTATTATTATTATTATCATTATTATTATTATTATCACCACCACCACCGCCACCAAACCATCACTATTAATAGCATGAACAACCCATCATGATCGTCGTCCTCGTCGTTTCAGGCACCATCTTATTGATTGTCATCATCAACAACCTTGTCAGAATGAAGTGTTCAGTTGATTTTGTTTCAATGTGCCCAATGAACCCTACAGCGAAGGGGTTTTGTTTTCTTTTTTAAAGGTATTTATAATTTTGTTGAAGATTTCTGTTGCACTGAAACATTCATTTGAGTATATGCTTCTCTTTTGTCATGACATTGACTAAAATATGTAGTTTTTGTTGTGCATATAGATTTAATGTCTGGTGATGTTGAGAACACTGTTAGTTCAGGACGTGCGACATAGTAATTATACTGAGTAGGCATCGTTGGTCTCTCCTTTTGGAGCACGTGCCGTCAGAGGTCCGAGTCACTATATTCACTTAGAAGTTTTTCCACTTTATCTTTATCAATCACACTATATATAAAAGATAGCAAAGTCTGAAATATTGGACTGATAAATCATTCTGGAGCAATATTGTCACAGCTTTTACGCTATGATAAATAGGTCTTTATTTTGCAAGCACATGCAGATTTCTGTTTCTACGATTCCCAAGTTCTTTCTTTAGTGTATTTCTTCTATGTCTGCGCTAGTTTTGCAAGTCTTTAGATTTTTACTTCATTTTCCTATATGGTTCGACAATTTTATAAATTTTGATGCAAATTTCCGTCCATATAAACTTTGCTATATTTGTGTTAAATAATGTATTCTTTCGAATAATTTCCCTCTGAATTGTATTTTGACGAATTACATTTAAAGATATGCTGTTACGAATATGTAATTTAATTACTTGTCTGTTAATTTTAAATTCTTTTTATTTTATTTTTGTATCATTACATTTTATTGTAATGATTATTTTCACGGGATCTGATATTTTTGAAAGAGATATTATGTTTATATAAAACATAGTATGACTCGCATAAGCACGATTTTAGCATGCCATGGTTTATCGATTTAGTAAACACTAGGCGAAAACGATTGGTTATTGCCAAGGTCATTTTCTGTAATTGCATTGTTTACTGCGCTATTTGATGATGAAATATCCACGCGTTCCATCGTGCGTGCCTGAAATGACGTCTTAATTCAGTTTAAAAATACTCAGATCCCCGTGAAATAGTCAGTCGTATAATATACCATCAAGAAGAAGGACATATTTCTATTAGGTGCCGTAAGGAGTTGTATTTTTACATCTTTGGAGCTCGAGATGTTTTATCATAGATGACAGCTTGTTCAGAAGTTCATCTATTTTTTAGAATATAATAATTTATTTCCTGGAGAACTATACAAGTGATTCCTTTGTATAAACGTTTTAGGACAAAGACATTCAGCGGAAATTTATTCTAAATTGGAACATTACAAGTTGTGGTTCAACGTGGAACTCTTGACATTCGTATAAAGACTTCACCTGACGTCATCATCCTCCATCTTGGAACCTCGTCGAGATTCAAACTTGGATTCAGTTAAGACTTTTTAGTGATAGGACTTATATATTTTTTTCAATTCTAGGACAAATGTTTGGATTATCTTGACAAACTGTAAGTCCTATTTTCTATTTTCACCTTTAGCAGCAGAGAGGGTGAACAGACCATTTTGCTTGAGACATTATTTATGAAAAAATAAGCCTTCCTACGAAAAGGAAATCTTAAGGTCAGCGACGTTAAACCACAACCTCTAACTGACGTGAGATTTCTTAGGGTTAGATTATCTCGTTACTTTATCTCTGACTCGCTGGTTTTTTTGATGGTGTGTTTATTTTACGTGTTGGTCACTCAACGTTGGTCGTTCACCCTCTCTGCTGCTGTAAATTAAACAGCAATTATAGATATTATCAATAATGATTGGAGAACCACACTCAGCTAGATTAGCTCGAGAGCGACTACAGGCAATCAAAAAATATTTACCCGTCCGTGATTTAGTTAAACAACAACTACAAGCTCGTCAGGAGTCTCAGGTGGAATTTGCAGAAGGTGCAGAACAATTATTTAAATCGGTTGTCGAACTAACAAAGAAAATTGTTACAGCAACTGAGGCAACACAAAGAGCTCTTGAAACATTACCTGTTGATATTGCTGGCCGTATCCAAGCAGCTCAACCACAACCACAACCACAACCACAACAACCTAAACCAAGAACTAAGATAATAGATAAATTTACGCCTGAAGGTATTGCTGTTATCAAGGACCCAAAGCAATTACTTAATATTGCTGCGTTTGGATATTATGAAAAACAAAAATATGTAAAACCAGAACATGTTAAATCTCTAAGCTCTGCCAATTGGATCAGGGATGTATATCGCATCTATACTGGTATTCCAGAAATTAGATCTGATGAAGATATTAATAATTTTAATGAATTTGATGAGGCTGTATATGAGCATATCGAAAGAGCTAAACAATTTAAATTACACAAACCAGTAAAAACACTTGGAGAACAAGTTCAACAATTTCCACAATCACTTCGTGATTATCCACAACCACAACGATCACCACAACGATCACCACGATTACTACCACCACTACCACAACAATCTGAATTACCATCACCACAACAACAATTTGAATTACCATCACCACAACGATCACAACGACTACAACAAGAGCTACAACAACGAGAACAACAACGACAAGAAATAATGAAACGATTGAAATTACCACAACAACCAGTTAGAACAACAGAGGAAGAATATCAAGATCCTGGCGCAACTGGAAGTGGTTTAGGAAGTGGCTTTATTACTTTCCCAATAACGTCCTTGCTGATGTTGATCGACTAGAAATTCTCATGGGAGGAAAACGAACTGGCAATAATTCCCCAGAAATTATTAATGAAGCAGCTGATATTTGTGAACGATTATTTACAGGTGGTGTTATGGATATTAATGTGTATCGGTCCCTTATTAATGAAATCGCCGATGATTATCATAGTGACTAAATATGTAATTAGATGCAATTAGTGATAAAATCACTTAATAATAATATGATCATATACAATACTCATAGACCAACCATGGTCAGGGCAATAAATTCACGATTACCAGTATACAAAACGACCTACGGAGATGGACTAGGTGATGTTGTTCAAGGTCTATTTAGAAGGATAGCCCCAAAAGCAATACCGCTTGCAAAGCAACTAGGAATGAAAGCTATTGACGTTGTTCGTGAAAAAGCTATTGGCGCTGTTGGTGATGTTGCTAGCAAAGCATTCTCAGCGATCAAGGATAGACTAGCGCGATTAATACGCAGACCGCCAGCGGTCCGACCTCAACTAGTGAAACTGGCCAGCACTGAAGTGATGCCCGCAAATGTCAGTAAAATAATAAATCAAGCTGCTAATCAGAAACTAGCAGAGTTGGCTACCAACACTAATGTTGGTTTAGAAAAAGAAAAAAATATAACCGCTAGTCTGGTAGCAGGAAGCGGTCTTCGTGTTAGACGAAGACGATAATAATAAAGATGTTCAAGCGTATATCTGATCCCGCGTTTGACATGGACGCACCAGTTTTAAAAGATGAATCTGTGCGCGATTATCAATATTATTCTTATGACGCACGAGATCCAACTCAGCGTGGACAAATTGATCTGCAAGTTCAGGATACAAGCAGATACTTCTTACCAGCTGAAGCATTTATCGAGGTTGAAGGTGAAATTTGGCGAGCTGATAATACTCCATACATAAACGATGATTTTAGTGTTGGTTTGTTAACAACGGTATTATGGCTTTATTCAAAAGCGCCATATACATGATTGATGGAAAAATTATTGAAGCAATCTATAATGATGTTGATGTTGCTACGACGATACTTGGTCTTGCGCGATATAGTGATGATTACTCAAGATCAGCTGGACCATCAATGATGTTTGTAAAAGATACTTCTAATTCTCCAGAGTATCGACAGTATGATATAGGACGCCCACTAAACAATGCTGGAAACGCCGCCGCTGATATACAAAATGTAATTATTAATGTTGATGCAGATTTCAACTTAGGATTCAGATCACGTCGAGCAATGTTAAGCGGTGCAAGGAGAGCATTTTCGTGTGCCATTCCATTATCACATATCTTTGGATTCTGTAGAAATGTCAGAAAGGTCATTTTCGGAGCCAAACACACAGTTACACTTGTGCGAAAAGCTACTGATGATGCAATATGGAGACCCGCTGGTGATGCTGGTATAGTAAAATTAACAAAACTTTCTTTATGGATGCCAGTAATGACTCCAACAATACCTGAAGAAGAACATTTACTTTCTTTTATGAGTCAAGGTGGTAAATCGATGTTATCATGGTTGACGATGACCACAGATGCTGTGCAGAGTAATGTTAATGGTTTATTTACTTGGCAAATAGCATCACATCAAGGTGTTTCTGCACCACGACATGTATTTATTGCGTTTCAAGATGCTGCACGGGTTGACTCACAAATTCTAAGCGCAATGATATTTGATCAACTCGGTGTTTCTGAGGTTTCTTTAAGGATAAACGGACATCAAGAACCTACTGAAGAAGTGTTGCTAAATTTCGGTCAAAATCATGTTGCGCGTGCATATCATCGATTAATGACATTCATGGGGCGTGATCAGAATATCCATTCTGGTTTGCAAATATCACAGTTAGATTTTACAACATTATATCCGATTTATTACTTTTCGCAGGAACATTTAGATTTAACCAGACAGTCCGTCGTTGATATAAATTTTCGAGCTCGCGTAAACAGAGATGCTGTAGCTATTCCTGATTACAGAGCAATTGCTGTTATACTTAGCGATAAATCAAGGTTACTTGAAGGTGTTGGTGGACGAATGAGAGTTATTGATGCCCCAATAGAAAACATGTAATTAGATCACTCATAATAATTATAAATGTCACATCTAGTTAATGTCAGTCTGACTCCTGGTCAGATTAAAAAGCTACAATCATCATCAAAAAATAATTGTGCGGCAAAAATATCACTAAAGCGAGAACAAATCGCGAGTGGTCCGAATAAACTATCATTATCAGAACGCAAGCATAAGCATTTCAATGAAGCAAAAAAATTGAATAAAGGTATAAAACTTAATCTTTCTGCGAGTGTCATTAAAGACATCGTTAAAACGGGTGGCATATTTCCGCTTCTTGCCGCGTTACGAGCAATAATAGCCGCTGCAGCCCCAGCTGTTGCAAAAGCAGCTGCATTAGGCGCAGTTGGAACCGCTGCTGGAATGGCGTTAAAGAAAGCAACGGGTCAAGGAATTATACACGCAGAAAACTTAAAAAAAAAGATCACGGGCAAAGCAACGCGGAAGACGTCTAAGAGTACCAAACGTTCCACAGCCGGGCCGTCTAAGATTATCAGGCCCAGTATACGGTCGCGGTCTAAGATTACCAGGGACCCCATATTCATGATACGGAAAAGATCTAAGACTGCCCCGGTAACTTCGTCATCGAATTCGATGATTTTTCCCTATGTCCAATTTTGATTTACTTAATGCCGCTAAGCAACTGAATATAAAAAACTTTAGAGGAGTTTTTATGCGTGATCAATTACCTACTGTTGCAATGCAACATGAAACTGGTATTATTAATCGCGATAAAAACTCTGGCCCAGGCACTCATTGGGTGGCGTATGCAATTGATCCACGTGGAATTATTTATTTTGATTCGTATGGGTTGGCACCACCAAAAGAATTTTTAAAATATGTAAGTACTGCTATGCAAAGTAAGAATTCGATGCGTTCTAAAATCTGGTATTTAACATTACCAACACAAAAAATAACGGATCCACCGACATGTGGTCGAGAAGTACTCGCTGTACTTGATGCTGTATCAAAATCAACAACACCACCTCATAAAGTCGTGCATGAATATACCACGTTGTCACACTTAAACAGATATCAGTAAATATAATGGTAGATATTTATGGAAGATCTTCAGCAGCATGTCGATTTATCTAAATATGCAACTCTTGATCAGCTCAGAAATGAAATCGATGATTTATTAAATATCACAAGTGTGGATCAAAATGAAGTCGTTGTTCTTCAGGATAAACAAGGACGAATAAAAACGAGTAATATACAACTGTTAGATGTTCTTATACGAATTCCCACCGCGGTTATTAATAATGTCGTTATTTTTTCTGGTCAAGGTAAAATACAAGATTCTGGTAAGTCAGTTAAGGATTTTATCAAGCGATCTGGTGATTCATTCACCGGTAACATTATTATGAACCGAAATAAAATTATAGACCTTGGAAACCCAGCCGCAGATACAGATGCAGCAACAAAAAAATACGTCGATGATCGAGAATCTAAGTACGTATTAGTCAACGATGGTATAATGCGTGCATTTCTCAACATGAATAATAATGGTATTGATAATCTTAAAACACCAGAATCAGATTTCGACGCTGCAACGAAGAAATATGTAGACAATAAGGAAATCCCTATCACAACTTCGTTAGCTACAATCAATAATGAAATGACTACACTCAATACTAATTTTACTAATCACGTACAAACTTTCTTAAATTTTCGTAGAAACATAAACAGATCTACTAATGATTTTTTTGGAACTCCACCAACTGTTGATATCAAACTCTCCGAAATTAACATGAAACTCAACGACATTATTAACGGAATACCTAGTATTGTTCAAAAAACTAATCTGATTAAAATTCCACACGGACAAATTAAAAATATCGTGTACACAGTAGCATCAGGATCATCAACGTGGACACCGCGCGATAACACTCTCGAACACACTGCAGAAGTAACTGGGTTATACAGGCTATCCGTATACGGTTTGGAAATTACTGCGGACACTTCATCATCACTGAATATATATCATAATCCTCTGCTGGTGATGCTAACCAAGGATATCAAAAAAACGTTTACGTTAACATCAACGGAAATGCCCCTGAGACGTTACTGGTGGTGCCTGGAATTCGTAGCTGAAACTGTTTAATTACTTAATTAAATGACGTTGTAATTGTATAATGAATCGAGTGACTGAGTGACTTATCGACGTTCAACGTCACAGATACGCTCAAGTATGTGAGTGTCAAACCAAACTAAAAAATATCATCGACGATTATACAGTAAAAGCAAAAAAATATCGCAGACGTATGGTTGTTATTGATATAATTGTTTACTCAGTTTCCGCTGTTATTGCTGGAACCGGATTATTATTATCAACAATAACAATGGCAGCACCTGCAGCTGTAACAATTGTCGTTTCAACTTCAACGATTATCGCAGGTATTCTTAATATTATCGCTAAGAAGATATCTACGTGTACAAATGATAAATTACACGAGTATATAATAAAATTACACACAGCAACAACATCTTATTCTAAACTATCATCGTATCTTTCTGAGTACCTCAGCGATGGTAAAATATCTGATGAGGAGTTTGCAACGATAATGAAAACCTACGATGAAGCATTTAGAATGGAACGCAACGCGTTCTCTAGCGATTCTAGTGATAAAGTAACCTGTGATAAGAATGAAGGTTGAATTCCCGAGAGTGCGTTCTATTAAAATAATAATTAAATAACTGAGTATTTTAAATAAATGTCAGCGTTAGAACTATTACAGCAGATCGTCACTAATACAACGCATGCAAAAACTACTATGATATCATTAAGTTCGACCAATCCTGAATTTAGCGTTAACTTTCCAACTGCAATTCCAGCAAGTGAAATAGCA
>JAECUM010039794.1:0-35332 GCA_016617855.1 Megalonaias nervosa | reverse complement strand
AAAAAACAGTTGATTGTCCTGCAATAAGATGAAACCACTGGCAACTAGTCTCCTCAACCAGCGTTGACATGTCTGCTAACTTGTTGCGTTACTTACACATTTTATTAGACCTGTTCCATTTTGTTTTCAACGTGCATTCAAGGTGTGATCTTCTTAGGGCTATGTTTCTTGACATCTCACTTTCATGGTTTCCCAAAGTTAAACAATTTCACTGTTGCAGTTATATTTTTGGAATTGTCACTGCTTCTTAGCGAACACTTCTTCAAATAAAAATGAACAAAGTTTAATAGATTTTGTGCTGTTTAGTTGGACTGGTTTCTAATAGATTTTATGTTGTTTAGTTGGTCTGGTTGCTTTAAATAGTTCAAATATTGTCACCAGCAACACCAATGCCTCCCTTAGCATTGCTATGTAGAGTAGTATTGTAGTTCAGACACCTGACGACTAGGCAAGAAAAGGGTGCATTTTGAATTCCATAGAAGATATAAATAGTTTTTAAGGATAACTATTTACGAAAATTAGTTGTTAGTCAATAGATAAAAAGCTGGATACAGTGGATTGAAAGCATCATATATTCTTTTGTACCACACAACGTCTTGACTTAATAATGTAAATTCATTGAAGTCAAGATGGTGTTTCGTTTAAGGAGGCGATCTGTGAGAGTGCAATACCATCCTTTCTTTAGTATCGAATTTGAATTATTTGCTACTCCTGCAAGAAGATGACATTCTTTGGATCACTGATAGAAAAAGTCGGCGTGAAAGCATTTATTATATCTGGGATTTGCGATCTTTATATTTTTTTAATCAGATTGCCAGCTATTACTCTTCTGCTAGTGGCATGCAAAATGCTGTCTTTTGTATTTAATCATAGATAACTTTGCATTTATGCATGTAGATGTGTGTGTTATAAATTGTAGATAATTGCCTTTTTGGTATATTTCAAAAATGTGATTGAGAGATATATCAGCTGCATGGTTCTTCATTCAATGATAGAGTTCCATCCAGCAATAGCCGATGCTTATTCCGCTTGTAAAGTTGGGCGTTTAAGAAGAATAGACTTGTTCGGTTGTGTTCACCTTCTGCATAACCATGAGCTGTGATGTCATTTTTACATAATTTACACCAACATTTTCGTAACAAAATCAATATCCAAAACCTCCTGCGTACAATTTTATTTGCCTACAAGATTTTCGTTTCATGATCAGAATGTTGTCATTCGATTCACTTTCTTGACATCAAAATATGCGGGTAGTTCCATTTTATATCTGAGTTTGGAATCATCTATTCCTGAAAACAGAGGAAAATGATACACCTTGTTAAGTAATCTTAAACTATTAAACTATCTAGACATCATATTTATTGTTTATCTAATTTGTTTGCAATTTGTCTTTGTTATGGATAAACCACAATACATGCTTTCATGATATCCACACTGTCACACAGTTTGATTGTCACAGGCACCGATAAAAATGTATGTTCTGTCGACCTTTGAAATTGCCGGTCAATTAATTATTAGTAACCTATCTGATTAAGCGTTGTATTACGTGTTGGCGAGAGTTATGGAAGGAAAGATATGTTCGAATAAAGTTTTTACTTTCATAAATATGAAAGCTGTAATTTAATTGGTGAATCAAAAGGTCAACAAAACATAACCTCGCACAGGTGTCCATCAGATCACCGTTACGTCGGACATCTCACTTTTGTTCAGATTCAGTCGTGAAAGTGCTTATGTTAAACAGCTTCGACAGGTGTGTTTCAAGACTTTTTTGTGCAGCACTATGTGTTTGGCTTGCTTAAAACTAGCAAACTCAACATGTATGAAATTTTCCGGGTTTAAGCGTAAAGAATAATTTTAATTTAAATGTCTGTTTCGCGAGGTAACGTGATAATGATCACCTTTTCTATAGTTTCAGTTTCTCTATCGTGAATTCCTTTCATCATTTCACGTTAATTGTGATATATGTTTTAAAGTAAGAACAGAGGCCAATGTATCTTTTCTGCAAGTTAATGCAGCAAGCTCACTTTTGCGACACTTTCCCTTAACTATATTTGTCAAATCCATCAGATAATTCGTATAATGGTACAATTACAAGAAATAACTCAAATTACACACAATCTTAAATTCTCCACTCATTACAAAAGCAATCGATCTTAATAGAATGTCACATACTGTGAATATCAACATTTGCTGCATATTTTCTTTTAGTCATTTTGATCTCTCAAAAATGCAGATCTATTTTTAACACAGATTGTTTAATAATTGATGTTTTTATAAAAGGTCCTTTCAGGAAATAATCACTGAATCTGCCATTACCTTAATGTCATAGACTGAATCTGGATACGGGAGTTTGGTGTTTTGCCCTTGAATAATTCGCGTGACACAGGTACAAGCAAATGCTGTTTCACCATATAACCGTTGTACCATATTCAAATGACACAACATAAAATCACACTCGTTTCCGATTCGCGTGACTATTTGGAGACGGTGTGTTTTAACACGCCACTTTATCTTGAACTTATGACTGAGTAGAGTTAGACACGGATCTTGCTAAAATTAAGATGTCGTAAAAATTAAAATCATGTTGACATATTTCATTAGAACAAACAGTAGAGTCATTCATCATTCGCTTCAGTTCATATAAGTCTTGATTTTGTTTTAATTTTATCCCAAGTCTTTTTTTATTAAGCACACGACAGTACAGGACAAATGCTGGATAGATAGATTCTATTTAGATCGAGAGATACACAATATGTTGAGGTAGATGTAGGTTATCTCGGTGCATTCAGTTTTTTGTTGTCATGGTTGCTGTTTGTTTTAATATAGCTGGTGCATTGCAAATTAAATATTCGCAAAGACCAATTCTAAGCCTAATTAAAATTTTCATTCAGTCAAACACTCAGTTATTGATGTCGCTATGTAACAAATTGATGTTATGATTCCCCACCGGCAGAGGTAAAGAATGAAACGGCATTTATAGCGATCAGGAATAGTAACGGTTTATAGCTACTAAAGTAACGGATATATTTCTGAATACTATAAGGTGTTCATTTCAATTAAATATCTCACTCTTCATTGGTATACAGATAAATTGGCTGATATATGTTAGATAGATAGTTACCTTTTTAAACACATTCATACATACATATATACATACACACGTACATACACACACATACGTACGTACATACATACGTACGTACGTAGGTACATACATGCATACGCCGCCATCTTATCTTGAGGGATGTTGAATACTATAAAAACAAAAATCCTATCGACTGACAGAATCGGAGACGGAACAGTTAGGTTTAATTAAGGGACCGCTATTAACCCCCGGAACGACGTAGAAATCTTCCTTCATAAATATCTTATTTTTTTAATAGAATTCATAAAATTCATTCACACATGCAGACCACTGAACTGAAGAAATTTGGGAAAGCAGCTTGTCAATTGTTTACATTTTTTAAACTGATTTTATTTCAGAAGAAAAAATTAAAATTAACAACAATCATTTGCTGAAATTGCGCATATCTGCCTTCAGCGATGTATGTATGCCTTTAGCACTTGATTTAATAATAATTTTCTATGATCTGAAAACACTTAAGTTGTTAGATGGTACCTTCGTACCAGCTTTTATACAGATGTTCATGTGAGGATTTCCTACCTGCATGCTATTCGGAAATTGTATATTGAAACGTTTTATTATAAATATTACAGCTTTACAGCGATGTCAATATGTATACAAGACATAACGTATAAAATATAAACAAATAAATTAAACCTGCACTCCATACAAGAATTTGCATATATATATATATATATATATATATATATATATATATATATATATATATATATATATATATATATATATATATAGGAGCTGAAATGAGCTACGATCGAAAATAAACTTAACTTACTAAAGGACTGGACTAAATATCGGTTCCTTCCTGATATTATTGCTTAAAATTGGGTTCTTATTGATTCTAAGTCACATTATCCTGACACCAGGCTAACCAGTCCTAACACTAACCTCTTAATGCTGAGCGCCAAGCGAGGCAGCTGTTAGTACCATTTTTTAAAGTCTTTGGTATGACTCGGCCGGGGTTCAAACCCGCGACCTCCCGCATCCGAGGCGGACGCTCTACCACTAGGCCACCGGAGCGGTGTGATTCCATGTTCTCTAGGTTAGGATAAAAATATAATATCAGAATAGACTGAGATGCGGTACCTTACATACACTAGTATAGTTCCAAATTAAATGACTGCAGTTCAAAGTATTTTATTTGTCAAGCAGATATAGTGTATACTATCATGTGATTTATGAAATGCTACATTTCCTATTTGTTTCAATAAGAACGTATGAAACGTTAGCAAAAGGTAATAAATGTTAAAAATTACTCCGTTCATTAAAAAAATCTTGTTTAAACTGTTTTAATTAATTATCTATGCCTTCTGCTTTACAGGTCATCAACCTTACTTAAAAAGGTGCCAATTCCAAGGCGGCACTTGGACACATTTGGAGGCTACGGGTACGAGGTTGGTACTAAAAAGGGCGTGATTCTACACACAGACAGATACCAATGGGAAGGCTACAGATCTCTTGATTTGTAAGTTTGCAAGAAAAGAAAACGTTTATTTTTTATGTATTTATACAAAAATCATGTTATTAAAAAAAAAAAAAAAAAATTTCGGGGGTTAGGCCTCTGTGGCCCCAAATCATATGCACGACGTCATCATGTTTTTAAATTCAGGAGTATTGTAACCACGTGTAACCAAGCTTTCTCACTGGCAATATTATGTACATTTCAAATATGCCTAATTATAATTGTCAAAAGTTGAAATCTCATTCAAACTGCATTTATGAATTTTGTTTTAAAGTTAACAAATAAATAGAATTATATTATTTTATTCACCTTAAAATAAACAGTAGCACAATATTTTTGCATTTTTTTCTGATTCTGCATCGATACCTTTGAACCCTGTTTTCTGTTTGATATAAGTTTCTACTACTCTATGTACATGCTCAAACCATTCACAAAACGCTGAGTTTCGCTTACATATACTCAGTTTTAACCTTAATATTTAATGGGGGGGGTTGTTTCTTAATTATTTGTATCTTGAGGACTGAACTTTTGACTTAGCGACACTGCCATGTAAATGATACAGCTATTGACTTGGTAACACCACCCTGTTATGATAAAACTGTTGACTGGGTAACACTGCCATGTAAATGATACAACTGTTAACTTGATAACACCACCCTGTTATAACTATTTACTGGGTAACATTGCCTTGTAAATGATACAACTGTTGACTGGGTAACACGGTCATGTAATGATACAACTGTTGACTTGGTAATATTGCCTTGTAAATGATACAATTGATGACTGGGTAACACGGCCATGTAATGATACAACTGTTGACTTGGTAATATTGCCTTGTAAATGATACAACCGTTGACTGGGTAACACGGCCATGTAATGATACAACTGCTGAGTGGGTAAAACTGCCATGTAAGTGATAAAACTGCTGACTTTGTACACTGCCGTATAAACGATACAACTGTTGACTTGGTATCACTGCCATGTAATGATACAACTGTTGACTTGGTAACACTGCCATGTGATTATATAACTGAACCATTATTTTCTCATCTAAGTCTGAACCAGAGGGAGCGGCTGCAGGCCGAGTTTGAATACATGGAAAAGCTGCGGGGTATAAAGCGACGACGTGAAGTCATGCCTCATAGGTCCAATCTAGATCTTTTGATGGGAGGCAAAAAAGTGGAATTCTGTGAAAGGTAATTTCTTAAAAATAATTTTATTTCTTAAAGATAGACTTGTATTTTAAACTTCCCTGAAAATGAAAGGTACATTTAGAAAAATGATGTGACTGTCATTTAATATTGTAATTAAGCTTTAAGAATACCATATATATGAGCTTTTAAGTAGAGTCCAACTGCAAACAATATAGACCTGATCTGCTGGTATATGATGTGCCAGCGGATTAGTGTCTATGTTGCTGGTATTACTAATTACAGTGGCAGATCTGAATCTGTGCAGTTTGCGATTGGAGTCAATTTATAAGCGAGTATATATGGTACTCAGAGATGGCATCCAGGAACCGAGTGCCAGCGGTCATAAGTAATGGGCTGAGTTACAAAACGATTTTGAATGTAGCCAGGTCTCCGAGTTTTATGCATATCCTTTTTTAATAAAATTTTGCTTCTCAAATTTACTAATAGATTTGGCAATTTGTAGTTATCAGGCATCACTTTCATAAATCATCTGATCTTGATTACATAATTAAAAATCTACAATTCAAACTTGTATAATGTGTCTTTCTTGCAATATTTCGATTGTAATTCGGAAATGAAAGCTCTTTAGATTTCAGCTGAGTATATACTGAGATCTTAGACTTATTAACTCCGTGACAGGTCTCCCGCAAGCCAGATGTCAAAGCCCCAGGGGTACAAGGTTTTTAACAGTGACTATTCATTTTTAACTTATCATCATTTATTTTCCAAAAGTTCATAATATTATTAAAGAAACTCCCAAGTGGTAATGACCAGGATAGAAAATATTAAAGGTCAAGGTTACAAAGTTCAAATGTAGACTTCCCATTTCCGAGTTTTTGCTGGTTTTTACAATATTTATTTTGTCATGAATTGTTTTAACAAAATAGAACCATGTAATATGCTGAATTAACGATATACATATCATCATCACAGTGTTAATTTCACAGCCTGAAAAGCAGTATAACTTTTTCTTGTAAAATTAGGTCACTATTTCCTCCATTTTATATTTTCCTAAAGTTCAGGGAGGAATGGTGGCTGCATATTATTTATTTTTTTTTAAATCTCATACGCAAATCTAACTTTTAGCAAATAAAACAAGTGTTTGTAACTAGCACAACGGAACCAAAACCAAACAAATTGGAATCTTTCAATTATCCCCTTCCTGCCAAACAGTTATTATCAAGAGTTTCAGCTTTATCAGATAACCGTCCATTGCTTTGCAAATTTTCCTGCAGTCATTTACCATTCCAGCTGAACTGCAGATTGAAAGGTGTTTAGTGCAGTCTTATACCTGGTAATACAGCTAAGTTCCCATTTTGCTACACAGTAAAGAATTATCCAACAAAGAAAAGGTTACTTGATCTACGGTATTCGAAAATCTTTCATTGAGTTGCCAACACTTGATAAACAGCTTTAAACAACAGTGTAATTTGGCTGAATTTTCTCACTGATATGTTGACACAGGTCCAAATATCTCACTGATGTTGACCAAAAGCCAATTAAGAGTTTATTGTAGGTACATACATGTTATTAACAGAAAGACTGTGTATGCCGTAAAATACAAACATATATTTGCTGACATTGCAAAAAAAGAAAAATGCTTACATATTTAGAAACCACAGATTGGATGTTGTTTTACTTTATATAGCATTAGGGGTTTTTGCTTTTTGTTTTTTGTTTTGATTTGGGGGGTTGGGGATGTTTTGTTTTGTTTGTTTTGTTGGGGGGGGGGTTTGTTGCTGTTTTTTGCTTTTTTTTACTGAATGACATTATGACATTAAAGTTTGACCTTGAAAGCGAAGTCCAAATCCTTCATGCCTAGATTTGGTCCAGAGATTACATATTGAATTGTCTTAATATCTGCAAAATAAGGGACTAATTTTGTGATCTATATAAGTATTCATTTTTAATTATGTTCCATTTTACTTTTCAAGTAAGTAGTATAGCAAAGAAAAACTGAATTTTCCTTTACTTTTTTACACTTCTTATATCTGTATAATAATGATCATTTTAGACAGTGATTTGCTTGCATTTCCCTGTATAATATGATCATTAAATTTAGACTTTACTTGCATTTCCCTGTATAATATGATCATTAAATTTGGACTTTACTTGCATTTCCCTGTATATGATCATTAAATTTAGACTTTACTTGCATTTCCCTGTATAATATGATCATTTTGGACAGTGATTTGCTTGGATTTCTCTGTATAAGTAATATTATCATTTTTGAATGTGATTTGCTTGGATTTCACTTGAATTTTCTTCCTATAAGGCAAGCAAAATGAGAGATCTGCTTTTTTATGTGTAAATATTAGCCCATGTTCCTTATTAACAGAATGGTCCTTCTTAAATGCAGATAATAAAAGATCAATTGAATTTTTCTATTTTCAAAGATTATCAATAATCAAATATGTTTTCAAAAAATTGATCTATACATGTGCTCTTTCTTAACTAACTTTGTACCATTTTTTAAAATTTCCTTCTGATTTGTGATTGTTTTAGGAATTATCCATGAATTTATTAAATATTTTTTGTTTCATTCGTGAATGACTTATATCGTTCTTACCAGTATTGTAACATTTTATGATACACTGATGTAAATATGACAGTCAAACCACACTCTTACTGTAAAATTTGGTGATGCAATATTTTATATATGACAGTCTAACCTCACACTAATTGTAACATTTGGTGATACATTAATGTAAATACGACAGTCTAACCACAGTCCTATTGTAACATTTAATGATACAATAATGTAAATATGACAGTCTAACCACAGTCTTATTGTAACATTTAATGATACATTAATGTGAATATGACAGTCTAACCACACTCTTATTGCAACATTTGGTGATACATTATTGTAAATATGACAGTCTAACCACACTCTTATTGTAAAATTTGGTGATACAATATTATAAATATGACAGTCGATCCGCACACCTTCTCTGTCAGCTTCCATTAAATTCCTTGGACAAGTTGACACTTAGTGCGGTACCTTTTTGGTTGACTGGTTACAAGTTTGGTTTAAAAGTTCAACTGACAATGAGATTCTACAAAACAAAAACACAGGAAATCTGCATTCAAAATTCACTTGTGCAGGCACATCCATTACACTTATATTTCACCTATGTATAAAAGTCACCTGTGCATAAGGGCATCTTTTGCTCAAACTCTTGACAGTTTTGGTTGTTGCTGTGAGTTAATGCCATTTTTTTCAGCACATGGTGGCCAGTAGAACTGGTGGAGGAAGAGCCTGGGAAAACCCTGGCAAGAACAAGCAACCCAAGGGAAGCTAATGCCAGGCTTTCTCACATGCCCACATTGTCCGAGCCTGAGACTTGAACCCACATTGAAATAGATGATATGGCAGTGATCGTTCAAGGCGAGCACTCTAGACCACTCGGCCACCTGGGGTCCCAGTCTCTTGGCAGTACTTTATAGACTGGTTTCATTGCTTCTTGTTTTCCTGCAAATCATGTGTTTCAGTTTAATGAGTCCTTCAAGTTTCATGCATCTTAGTTACTGAAAAATTGAAAACCTAATCTGACCAATATGTGTAGTTTTAAATTATTAATTGAAACTCCGGACAAACTTACTGTTTCTGTGTAGTTTTGGCTGGCACCTATTGGCAATAGAAGTCAAGGCTCTAGCTACAATGGTGTCTGGCCTTTTGCAGGGTCTTGAAACTAAAAGGAGATATGGCTAATTATAGTTCATTGTCCTCACTCTTTCAAAACTGCTAAATTTTTATGTATCTTTAGACCAAAAATATCATAATTAATTTTTATACTTTAGTATTTTGGTGCATTCCACTCAAATCTATTTCTGCATATTTATTTCCAGGCTGCCAGAGTCTGGTATTTTGATTCATGTACCTGAAGAATGATTAAAAGATATTTATTATATTTGCTTTCAGGTTTGAGATACAGAGAGAAATCCAAAAACTGAAGTCACTTATTTTGCCGCAAAATGCTAGAGATTTGTATCATGGTCGAGGATTCAGATTACCTGAGTAAGCAGATTCATCATAATTACAAATTTACAAAGTATATCCACCTTTATCATAATTTCAGATTTACAAAGTACATCCATCTGTAAAATACTACAGTATATATGCATGTAAGTATGTATAGGGTTCAATGGCATGTCAGCACAATACTGACTATAGAGTACCGATTAAAAGGTAGGTTCAGACAATATCAAGGTAAAGGATTGCTTAACACTCCCAGAAGAAGAACCATTTCAAATACATGTAAAATGAAGTCCTTACAAGATAAAAGATATCAAGGTAAAGATATCAAGGTCAAGACATACTGTAAATCTTAAAAGGGTATATAAATACAAGTTAAAAATTATAGATGCCTTAAAATATAGATTTATGAACAACACAGATCCAGATTCGTTATTTAATCCGACAGATCTGGTTCATTTAAAGTTGTAAATATAAGGAATAGAATAGACCCTGATTCACTGTACATTATAGACCAAAATTCACTGGTACAGTATACATCCTGATCCATTGGCACATTATAGACCCTCGTTTACTGGTACATTATAGCCCTGATTCATTGGTACATTATAGACATGATTCATTAGTAAATTAGAGATCCTGACTGACTGGTACATTATAGACCCTGATCCACTGGTACATTATAAACCCAAAGTCACTGGTACATTATAGACACCAATCAATCAACTGATACGTTATAGACTCTGATCTATTGGTACATTATATACACTAATTCACTGGTGCATTGTGGACCCTGATTCATTGGTACGTTGTAGAACCTGATCCATTGGTACATTATAGAGCCTAATTTACTTATACATTGTAGATCCAAATTCACTGCTACATTATAGACACTACTACTACTAACAGACTAAACTGGGACTGTGACGATGATGGTGATGATGATGATGATGATGATGATGATGATGATGATGATGATGATAATGATGATGATGGTGATGATGGTGACTACCTTAGCAATATGTTAACTTTAATGAAGACAATTATCATTATAATGAAGAAAATCAATAAATCCACTTTTTTCTGTGACATAAAAATTGTGAACTATGAATATTTTTTGGTTTGTTTATTTCACTCAAGAAAGTCAGCTGTAAAATAGTAGCATAATATCCGTCATTGCTATATGTGTCAATGAGCTTGCAAGATGAACATAAAATTTTGGAAAAATTTTACAATCATGGCTCTTTGATTTAAGTTTATTATTCCTGATGTTTAATGCTTGTGTGAATCTGAATCTAAAAATGCAGAATATTCAGTGAAACATGAAAGCTAAAAAAGAGTATTAAATCTCACTATCTGGAGCAACTATGACAGCTTGTCATCATAAATCCTTAATGCTCTTTAAAGATTGCATGATGTGAATCAGTCTACAAATCTACATGACCATGATCGCCATGCCTACACATTAAACTCAATACTTATGTAAAGAAAATTTCTTTTGAAACTACTACTGTATTAAAGAGATATTTTCATATGATAGTGAAATTTTAGCATAAATTGGATGACAAATTTTTTAAATTATGACAGCTAGAATTTTTAGAGGTTATATAGCAAAAACTGTCTAGGTGTCTAACCATAATGGCAGCATGAGCCCTCTTGACATGTGAGGTACTACAGGTTTCTTTACATAACTGTTTATATGTTGCAAAAGATAAGACTGGCTAGTGACCCAGTGAAATTTCAAACATTAACAGCAATTGACTGACAACTTGAGGTACATAGGTGAAGTCTGAGTATTCATCAATTTTGACACTCTATTTCCCACCCATTCACCCACCCACCTACCTGGGACTATGACTTGATGGTCATAACCTAAAATTCATCACATATATTATTATTCACCTTTCTATTAACACAGCACATATACAGTTGTATATTATATATATATATATATATATATATATATATATATATATATATATATATATATATATATATATATATATATATATATATATATATATTCAATTCAAAGATGGTACTTGCTGTGATAGTCTAAGTGAAATTTTGGGTGCATTTGAGCTTTGACCTAAGAACTTCAGGTAAAGGCATCTAGAAAAGCATACCAAACTCATGCCTAGACAAGGAAGGTACCAAGTTTGATGACTCTAGCGATGCAGTTTAGGACTAAGGTAACTGGCAGACGGATAGAGAGCATCACGATATTTTTGCCTTCACATTTTAAAATAATATAGAGATGATCTAGAATTTTTGGATTCTGACCCCAAAAGAGACATGGATAACTATAGTACTTAATATCAAACACTCTGCCATTTCGATTGATTAATTTGGACCCACAGTAATTTGTGACCGCAAGGGACTATATTATACTTGGTCTGGTTATGTTTATTTCAGTGACCACAACTCCGTGAAACCAAGAAGAGCTCCAGCATTGGATTTAGATCTTGATGATCAAAGTAAGTTTAATATATCTGCATATCCACAGGAATAACCCACAACAGCCCTGTCCATGTATATATTCTATATCTGCATATCCACAGGAATAACCCACATCAGCCATGTCCATGTATATACTCTGGTGTAATGTAACAGATAGGAATAACCCACAACAGCCATGTCCATGTATATACTCTGGTGTAATGTAACAGATAGGAATAACCCACAACAGCCCTGTCCATGTATATACTCTGGTGTAATGTAACAGATAGGAATAACCCACAACAGCCCTGTCCATGTATATATTCTATATCTGCATATCCACAGGAATTAACCACAACAGCCATGTCCATGTACATACTCTAGTGTAGTGTAACCATAGGAATAACCAACAATAGCCACAGTCCATGTACATACTCTAGTGTAAAGTAACCTTTGGAATAAATGACAACAGCCACAGTCCATGTACATACTCTAGTGCAATGTAACCATAGGAATAACCAACAACAGCCACAGTCCATGTACATACTCTGGTGTAAAGTAACCTTTGAAATAACTGACAACAGCCACAGTCCATGTACATACTCTAGTGCAATTTAACCATAGGAATAAATGACAACAGCCACAGTCCATGTACTTACTCTAGTGTAATGTAACCATAGGAACAACCAACAACAGCCATGTTCATGGACATACTCTAGTGTAATGTAACCATAGGAACAACCAACAACAGCCATGTCCATGGACATACTCAAGTGTAATATAGTTAAATCTATGTAAGATATCAACACAGAATTTGGCACAGTGAAAGTCAACCATTCTTCTGATGTCAGTCTAAATTCCCATTAGGTTTCAAACTAACATTTCTTGTTCAACCACAGTTAAAGAAACCACCATGTTTTCATTCTCCATGAGGTTACTGCTGTAATAAATAGCTAAGTTCGAAATGTAGTCAGTTATCTCAAGTTGAAATTGTGTATGATTGTGAATGTGTATGTATTGTTATATTGTTTATTACTGTGTCTTGTCTGTATAGTTTATGTAACATTATTCTATAGTTTATGTAATATTATCTTGTATGTGTCATGTTTTGGTGCATGAAGGTGGCATAAACTGTTGTTTTACTTAAGTGCACTATTTCCATGTTTTCCATGTAGATTCCATGCTTTTTCCATGGAAATACTGTCCATGGATCAATCCTGGAGCATTTTGTTTTATTTTCCAAGCCTCTTTCAATGGAAAATCCCAGGAAATGAGAGGCTTAAAAATTCACTTGTCATCCATGATACAGGCTGGTCATTATCCATCCCAATCAAGGAAGGACAACTTGGACATTGTCCATTGACAGGATGGATATTTTCCATACAGACTAAGAGGTGGAAATAGCTTGGCTAATATCATACATGTTATTTATGTAGAAAGCTGTGGCAGACATTTAGCCAGTATTTCAAGGAGCTATCAAGTTTACTCATAATATCCGATATGTGTTGAGATCACTTTACATGTACAAGATTTGGTATCAGTGTTTCACATACACAGTCCATTCTGCCAAGTATTTAGGTCTCACAATTGTAGAAAAGGTGATGTCTTGCCTATGGTTGATCATAGTTCAAACAAGTGCATTAATTCAAGATTAAAATATGAACTAATGTTTAGTTACTTGTATAGCATTGTCTGCATCTTAAGAACACAGAGGGTAACTAGAGTGTGATACTTTGAATAGTTATGTTAATGATACTTACTTCACTGATGGTGTCTGAGCATTATAATTTAGGGTAAGATAAATTAGGAATAAAACTCACTAAACTTGTATGATCTCAGTGCAACATTGTAATATCTCAGTGTAACATTGTTGTATCTCAGTGTAACATTGTTGTTTCTCAGTGTAACATTGTTGTATCTCAGTATAACATTGTACTGTCTCAGTGTAACATTGTATTATCAGTGTTACATTGAGGTATCTTTACAGCTTATTTATTTACACATGTTTTTCTGTCAAAATTTTAGGGCCATTTTCTGTCATAATTGTTTCACAATAAAAATACAATATCAAAATGAATATTCCTCAACTATTGTATTGGAAATGCATGGATAAAGAGAGGTCTCATGCCTTTTACATGTCCTATACCTCAAATACATTCCAGGCATCCATGTGTAATGAGATCAATGTGTACATGCACTGCTATTTTTTCCAGGCTGTTTTCATCCTTTATCCAGCCTCAGCCAAAAAAAGAAAATAAAGAAAATCATACTTTCTGCAGATTCTCTGCTGCTCACCCATTTTCCACTAGACAAAGCCCATACTCTTCATGGATAAAATATGTCATGGTTTTCATGTTGATAGCATAGATATGTTCCAGGATTTCCAGCCTGTTGAATGCATTTTCCTGGGTTTCCATGGACAGTTAAATCTGTCAGTGGAACATTCATGCAGTCTGACTTAATAGGTTGTGTGTTTATCTGTCTGTTGTTTCAAAAATAATTCTAGAATTGTTAATGAACTAGACATATTAATTATGCATTACAGTGCTGCAAATCAAAATATATATCTGATTTAATTGATCTGATTAATTAAATAGTTCATAAGAAATGTTGTAAATATATTTGCTGACTTAGGTTTTGATTTATCTTACAAAGATGTATTCCACTTACTCAAATTAATTTAATTAAAAATGAGATCTTTCATATAAAGAAAATCTAACAGGTTCATGTTCCGCTGACCTCTGCAAAATTTACTGTCCACATAGTATTAGTAGTCTATAAGATAAAGCATTGCATTTTGTGCTTTGGAGAGTTTTCATTATAAAAAATATATAACATTTTGTCCAAACTACTGACTAATAAATAGATTTTATTATTACTAGAATATATCTAATTATAAACACCATCAACCCAGATCTTCCATTGCATAATGTACCAATATATTGCAATCCATGCTTTTCATTCATATTATTCCAAGGTATAGAACAATGCTTGATTGAAATCAATGCATTTCTACTTACCATATGTACTCACCTATAAGTCTAATCCAACTGCAAACTGTGCAGACCCAGATCTGCTATTATATAATGCACCAGCAGATCTAGGTCCATGCATTTTGTAACATGTCATCTGTAAAACAACCAACATAGACTCTAATTTGCTGATGCAATATACCATGGCAGATCAGGGTCAATGTTACATGAAGTAGGTCTAGACTTATAAGGAAGTACATATGGTAAGTGTGACATATATACAGATTACCATGGTAATAATTATATCCATGCTACAGAATCAATTAATGACAACTCTCAGTATTGAAATTGAGTCTAAGTCTTGTTTAGCCATTGGGGTATACAAGTTGAAAAAGAACTGAGTAATTTCATTTGTATTTAAATTCCATCTTCTTTCATGCATCTTGTTACAAATGTGATGCAAATGCTTTATTAATTGGTGGGGGTTAATAATTAAAAAGGTTTGGCAAAAAAAATGCTTTGGTGTGTACTTTTTATGCAGGTGATGGAAGTTTGAGTTTGATTAGTCACAAAGAAATAAATACTACATATTTTGTTTGATGATACATGTCATGGTCTAAAAACAATACATACTATATATTTTGCATGGTGATACTTTTTACAGTCAATATTTTTTACATTTTATACTCATACTATTTGCCGGTAAAGAAAAAATTATATTTTGTAACATCTGCAAGTGCTTAAAATTTCTGTAAGCTATGTTATACGGTACACAGTGAAAAGTCCAAACTGAGGTTTGTAATTGTTACTCTATTTTACATCATATGTCCTTTCTATGATAATTGATCTGTCCCACTAGAGGTAAGCATGTAACTCATAATTTTCTGTGAATGGTCCTGTTTTGTACCATATAAACTCACTTATAAGTTGGGTCAGTTGCAAACAAGAAAGACCCTGATCTGCTATAGCATAATGCATCTGCAGATCAGGGTCTATGTGTTTCTTCTACTGATTACTCCTAACAAACTGCACAGACCCAGATCTGCTGGTGCATTATGCGGCAGCAGATCTGGGTTTGTATAATTTACAATTGGATTAGACCTATAAGTGAGTTAATATGGTACTCTACTAGCAAATACTGTGGCTTTAAATACAGTTGTCTTAAACATGAGTACACCTTCTCATTCTAGGCATCCCTTGATGCTGTTATAAATATCTTATAATCTTGCACAGTGTAATGCATCATTGAAAATCCTTATCTTCCTAAACTTCCACATGTAGAATCGTACAAAAATATCACAAAAACTATAAACATACAAAGACCTACATTGGCCAGGTATGTTATATCACTCATTGAAACTCTATACATAGAAACATGTTGATATTTTGCAATGATTAGTAAAGATTCCTTCCCACGGAATGGTGAGAAGAATCTTTGGTCACAGCCATACAATATGACATGCAAGGAAATTGACAAATTAGTAGAAATATGGCAATTAATACAATATAAATAATAAAATAATAAAATGTAATCATTTTCTGAAACTTTCTCAAATGGCTTCAAATTTAGCCAATATCCTGTAAATTGTTTTTCTGGAAAAGAAATTAAATCACAGAAAAAAGCAATGTTGTAAGCCCCTTTTTATGGCAATATGACATAAAAAGTTAGTCTTAAATCAGTGTGGACTAGCTGGTTGAGTGATCCCCTTTGATCCTTTGCGATTCACTTTTTTGGTATATTTTCTTTGCATAATTTGCTGTTAATTTCAGTGTCACATCTGCAAAACAAATTGTCATTTGACCCAGAAACGGGTCGAGCACGACCACGATTTCAGCGGCAGGGTGAATCTGATAGTTCTCTTCCAAAGATCAATAATCGAGGCTATCTGCTAGGTACATGTACAAACGTGTGTGCCGTCATACTGCTGCATATATTAATAACTGAGTGAATTATGTATTAGCTCTTCTTCTCATTGCTACATGTGTGTTTTTCTAAAATTATATAGCAATACAACAAATGGGCTTGAATTTCTTGTCACAGCGATAAAATGTAATATATTGCATTTCTTCTCAATTTTTCTCATTGTACATATTAGCTTCTAGCTTATCATCCTAAAAGCTTAATTAAATACAACAAAACATTCCTGCAATGATAAAATATTTTTGTAAACACTAATTAGCAGGTGGTTGGTAGTTTAAAACCAGAGCTTGCAGCCCCCTGTCATGCTTGCTTTATTACAATGAAAACCAGTGTGTAATACAAATTGTAGCATTTTCTTTATAACACTGAAAACCAGTGTGTAAGCAAATTGTGGCATTTTCTTGAAAACAAACTTACAAATGTTTCAACATGGTTCCTTACATGCCAATTAGGCTAACTGATTTTTCATTCCAGGCTTTTTTTTTACCGCTGATAATTCTCCATTCTGCATTATTTTATGTCACTTTCAGCTGTTTTCTGTTTGTTCATTTTCATAACTTCTGTCATGCCTTGGAACTACATAGCAGAGTATATTTAATTAAAATAATTCAACTTATATTGTGGCAAATTATTTTTTACATTGTAAAATATTGAGCCCTTTTGTAAAGTATGTTAAAATAACATAAAATGTATCTATTTTGTTTGTGATGTATAATTCTTAATCAACAATGGTTAATGTACAATAACAACATATACCCATCCAGTATATATCAAGCAATAACACAATTCTAGTGGATGATGGTCAAATAACTTGGAGTTTGCTAAATGCTTGGTAGAATATCAGGTTTATCTATCATTTTTCAGGTAAACATTCGTCTGGATACATGTATTTCCTTCTCATTTGTATGAACAAATGAAGAATTAAAATTTACAAACCACTTCAAGAACAATAAGGGAAATGTATTCCTGAAATTGTCACTTGGATGCAGAGACATCAGGATAAACAAAGCCAGAGTACAGAAAAAGGGAAACCACTCTGTCTGACCTGTTCTTAATACATGTACATTAATTACAATGTTCAGCAAATCAGATTTTAGTTGTCCTTTCAAACGTCATGACATTTCGGATCTTTATCTTGAGACTTCCTTAATGAAAACTGTTCCAATTATCTTTTTGTTAGCTTGATTTAAGTTTAAAATAAATGAAAGTCAAAAAAATTCCATCTCTAGGCAAGGACAGTTTACAGCTTCAAAACAACATTTTCATTGCATGTCCTGGCATCAAATGCTGCAAAAGGGCCATCCATGCACCATCTAATCTTGCTATGTATAATGTTTTACATTGAAATATCTACTATTGGGATGTTTGTTTTCTTGGGCGGGGGGTGTTTGTTTTAATAGTAGTTTTAAAACATTATTGGCTATATCATGTCAAGGAAATGGGACTGAGTGCTGTTTGCAGGGATACATTGAAGTAGATCGGTCTGGTGGGGGGTATCAAACCCAAACTCGTGAATTATGAATCCCACTCTACTAACTGAACTCCTGCAGTTATATGCAACAGTAAATCATTATCACGTAGCTTGTGAAGATACAAGGAACACAAGAGATCCCAAAGAAGCCAAAAGGATCAAACACCATAATTGCATGCTTGGGTGAAATATTAACTACAATAATTATCCCAGACATTTTTTGCATTATTTAAAATTTTTAATACTTGATCACATGTGCTTATTGTAATTTAAGCCCTTCTACAGACTGACTTTATATCCTTCATGTTTAAATATTAAGCCATTGTTTGGTTTCTGACTTTAGGAAATATTTTTTGTTTATATTTGTAATAATATGTGTACCTAACTACCTGTATACTAAATGCTTTGCTTTTATGTAACATGCAAGACCTACTTGTCTTTTCCAATTTGCAAAGAATTTAGGAAAATAAAGTTCCTCATTGAGATATTAGTGGCTCCAAGTCAGGATAATAAAAAATGCAGAATATAGCACAGTACTATACACAGAATAATTATTTAAAAATATAATAATTTATTTTCAACTATCAGGAACTGTCTTTTGTTTTACAAAATGAATATGTATTTATAAAAGTCTAACAGAAAGGAAACTGTTACTGCAAGTTTTGAAATCACCTGTGTGATCAAAGATCTACCTTTGCTACTCCATGAATGTGCTTAATTGAACCAAATACAGGTGGAAATATTTAATCAAGTATGATTTCATTAAGCGGGGCGTTTCTGCCATGAAAAATTGCAAATTGAAAATGACAACATATGAAATAAGATGGTCCATGGCCAAACTCCCAGACCTTTTGTGACTCGTTCTACCTTGCTTTTTTGTAATAATGTATATTTTTAATCAACAGCATGCATTCTGACTTGCAAAAATGTATCAAGCATATTGTACGAAACCAATGTGTTGAAAATACAACTTGGCATAGAGACAATGCATGGCTTCTGAATCAATATATAGTATACACTTTACTTAAGTGTGTTACCTTTGGATAAGTCATTTTGATAAAGCATTATTCAAGGAGAAATGTTATCTCTTTTGGACTGATAGCATTTACTTGCAGTTTTAGGTTTAATGTGCACCTTGATGTGATGTAAATTTACAGATCTTTTGGACTGATAGCATTGACGTGAAAAGTTTTAGGTATAATGTGCACGTTGATGTGATGTAATTTTACGATCTTTTGTGAAGGACCTAATTAATTTCTAATTAACAATTAGAAAATAAAATATTTTTATTTTACAAAATAATTTTGCTTTTTGTCACTAACAGAAATAATTAAAATTGTGATTTTAACTTTACTGCTTCTTTTCCATTTTGCATTTTCATACAAACAAAAGAAACAAAAGTCAATGAATTAAATAATTTTACTCATAAAGGGGATCATATCTTCTAGAATGAAAACACTTGTATGATAAAATGCTTTTTACAAATGTGCTTTATAATTGTGAATCAAATTATTTTAACATTATACAAATCTTTGATAAATCAATTAATTAATGTGGTAACTGTCCTAAATCTGCAAACTTTAAACAATATGAAAACAATATTATGAAAGTTCTCACCTGCTGTAGATGAAAGAAGTCTGTACAGACTGTAGTAGTAACTGATATTAAAACTTTCAAGTCTTTGTTTTGATGTTCTTCAAGATTATATTATCAAGAACAGCAAAATATAATGATGGAATTATTTTTGTCCAACATAATGTAGGACTTTGGGATTAATGAGCAGGTAACTTTGAGGTAACAGCCGCTCGTATTTTCCAATTCAATGACAGCTGGCACAAAATTCTTAATATTTTAGTATTGTTGGCAAAGACACTAAATTTATAACAGAGAGTTACTTTTTCATGAGTTAGGAGGGTGAATATTAATGATAACTCTCATAATAATTTTTAAATTGTCCTGTCTGTGGATCACGTTCATCTTGTACTGCTCAACATTTGAAATTGAAAATACACTGAAATGTCATGTAGTACTGACACCCTCAAAAAGTATAATTACTGGTACATAAAAGTAGTGTAATTACTGTTACTTTAAAGTTGTGTAATTGCTGGTAAATTAAAGTAGTCTATTTACTGGTACATTAAAGTTGTGTAATTATTGGTACATTAAAGTTGTGTAATTACTGGTACATTAAAGTTGTGTAATTATTGGTACATTAAAGTAGTCTATTTACTGGTACATTAAAGTTGTGTAATTATTGGTACATTAAAGTTGTGTAATTACTGGTACATTAAAGTTGTGTAATTGCTGGTAAATTAAAGTAGTCTATTTACTGGTACATTAAAGTTGTGTAATTATTGGTACATTAAAGTTGTGTAATTACTGGTATATTAAAGTTGTGTAATTACTGGTACATTAAAGTTGTGTAATTATTGATACATTAAAGTTGTGTAATTACTGGTACATGAAAGTTGTGTATTTATGACATTTTTAACCCCATCCACATGCCATTTTTTTCTTCCCTACAGGCCATGGATCACCTATAATTCTCTCCAAGGAAAAACGAACCATAGACAATATTAAAGCTAGACTTCGAATACCATCTAGTATGCTTATGTGTTAACATTTTCTCATATGCACAGTGGAATCCTTATTTTACAAAGTTATATTTTAGAAGTGACTGATTATTACCAAAAAAAAACTTTGATACGGGTATCAATGGATTTGAGTTTCAAAGGCAGAAAATTATGAAATACAGAAAGAAAAAAGTATATGACTTTAGAATTTAGAGACAGTGAAAATGTGTTTCATGTGGTTAATATTGGGGCTTATTTGAAATGGTAAACAAGTGACCATCTTATTTTAGTAGCCTTGTATGAATGAATTTATGTATTAATCTTATGTGAAAACTGTTGTTTAAGAGAAAATTAATATTAGTATTGATATTATGTAACTAAGTCTCAGTAACACATGGCATACTATTATGTATTCTGAAATGCACGAGACAACTATAATAGGGTAGCACATGGTGGTGGGAAAGTGAGTTGATTGCTGTGTGGCTTGTTGTTCTCAAAAGAGACTGATTCTATGTATATATAAATGATGTTTTAATCTTTCTTAATGATTCTCCTTGATCGTAAAGGTAAAACAAAGACTTTTGAAAAGGAAATTAATTTTTGCCATTATCTTTTTACCTTTGAAAAAAGTTTAAAATATTTGTGACAAAATGAACTTATTTGAAGCATGAATGAAAATTTGGAATTACAATTGTCCATTCTTCAAACAAAGTTGTTTACTGGCCATTAAATTACTGTAAAATGTTTTATGATAGACAACAGAAATACACAGTATTTGTATTTGGCAAAGCTAAAACTGAGCAAGAATATTGACAGTGCCACCAAGTAATCATTGTATAATTTTGTCCACCCTAGTTTTTGCCAATTCTCATCTGCAAACTGCTACTATTACTAAAATGGACATTTGCAAGATGAATTAAAAAATTACTCATTAACAGAAGAAAACTTGGGTCATTTTCCAGTCCCAACCAGTGGTGGGTTTTTCTTACAGATTGTATCCAAAATGTCTTTGTTTAACCCCTTTACTTTATTTACTTTTGGAGTGTCTTTTTCTGTCATTTTCCTGTATGCTGTTTTAACCTTTGTGTTAATGACTATACTCCCTGGTAAAGGAGTGAAGTCAGTGTACCAAAGTGCAGTGACTATACAAGATGTATGAATACATTTTTATATTGTGATCTCCTATGTAAATAAATGCACAGGGTTTTTTCATCTCTTCTTTTTATTTCATTTTATCTTTCCCTCAGTATTTTTCCATACATGATTTTTTTCCTTGCTAGGGGCTTGGATGTAGTATCTGTTTTGAACATGCAATTGGGTTTATTTCATTTTATCTATAAATTTCAGACTCAATAGCAGTGTTTACTTTAGAACTGCAGTAACTATTAAACTCAGATATTCCTGACTTGTAAAGTAGTTCTTGACATACTTAGGGGTAAACATGCACATATGTTTGCATGAGGGTCATTTTAGTCCAGAAAATGACCATGTCTTTTCGAAGAGTGCTGGAAATGGGGGCTTGATAATTTGAATACAGCAAATCCTACAAAATAAGAATTCATATGCTTCAGACTGGTTTTGCTACTATGACTTTCAGCATAAGAGTAAAGCATTTCTATGATGGTTTTATTGTTTTGGGGATGGTCTTTGTGTCTAGATAATTTATTCTTTGGACACAGTCCAACTACTTGCCTACCCAAAGTAAGTTAGCATCACAGTCTTCTATGATCGAGTTAATCTTTTAAGTATCATCGAGGAAAACTATTATTTCAACAATGTTTGTACTTTATGCTGACTAAGTTTTGGTGATATCATCTAAATTTAATTTATGGTATATATGATTGTGTCAAAGATCAGATGATTGTTGTGTGTCCATATATAAATATTTAGATGTAAATAATTTTAAAACTTTTGGAAATTGGAAAAATACTGAAATTTCTTAATTTCTCTGAAATTGGTCATTCTATTAGAAATATGATGTGCTTGCTCCTATTTATGAACTAATTTTAAAATGATCACTCTTCGTGTCTTTCCCATTCTGAATTTTGTTTTATATCATACATACTGTATCATTATTAATAAGCTATTTTACCTTGTTCACAACAACCATGTCTAAAAACCACAATTTTTATTAAATACTAATTATTTCTTGGGTTACACCTATCTGAACAATCTACTAACTCTAATTCATAGAGAACTTTCGAGTTCCGAAAGGAGAGGCTATATCAATTCAACATGTAAATCCATTCGACTTGCAACATGAGGATACATTCACACCATATGTCACTCGCCAGGGATCATTGATTTCGCCAACACACTTTCGCTCCAGTATGAGTTTACCAGCTATTCACTCACCAACAAAAAGATACCAAGGGACGATGTTACCATCAGCTCAAGGGATGCTGCTTTCACCAAGACATTCTCGAACAGGAGGTGCTCGGACCTACATGAATTAAAATGGATATGTTAATGATATTGATTGTAGAACTAAATTATTCTTATAAAGACAAATATGTTAATTGAAGCTGACCAAATTACAGTAACCTTTCTTACATTTGACAGACTGTGCTCCATTTGTTTCCATTACTTTGCCCATAGTTATAGTTTACCGTTTGGCCTACAAGGTCGACACAAAAATGTACCATGAATGGAAGAAGATATTTTAAGTCTGTGACACTGTGACATTGGTCTTATGTATATATATATATATATATATATATATATATATATATATATATATATATATGAATGAATGAGAGGACCATAGTCTCAAGTTGTACTATTAATATGCCTCAAGTATACCTGAAGATGGAAATACAACCAAACTGGTACAATGGACATAAAATAAAAATATGAATTGACAGAAATAGATTTGGAATTAAATGAATGTTATGTAATCTTGTCTCAGTTTTTAACATCTGTGATGGGGAAATATACTGGAGAATTAAGATGCTTGGATTGATACAGTTTGCAAAATTCACAAAAAGGATGATATCTTAGTGTTGGTCAGCTTTACAATATTTGTAAAAATTGCTTGCATGTGTGTATATGAGAGGAAAAATTTGAATACTGCAAACTGGCATAGTGAATAAATTGAGACTGAAAAAGGAAAGAACCAATCAGTTGAAATCAGGATTAAAATTAAATTCATTAAAATATATGCTACTTGAATTGTAGAGCTAGTGGACTTAAAAATATTTATAAATGTCAGGAAAGACAGTGCTTTCTAAACAAAAACCACTAATATTTCTAAAATATATAAAGAAAACTATCTTGATTTCGGAATTTCAGATAGGTACATAAGAAGACAGGAGGAGGGCTAAATTAAAAACGTGATTTAAAAAAATGCAAAGATGAAAATGTTAACATGATTAATGAATAAAAAAGATCTAGTTTTCTTGAACCTAGTTTTACATACTTCACCATAAAGGTATGTTCCAGAAAGGACAATGAACCTAGTTTTACATACTTCACCATAAATGTATGTTCCCAAAAGAACAATGAACCTAGTTTTACATACTTCACCATAAAGGTATGTTCCAAAAAAGACAATGAACCTAGTTTTACATACTTCACCATAAAGGTATGTTCCAAAAAGGACAATGAACCTAGTTTTACATACTTCACCATAAAGGTATGTTCCAAAAAGGACAATGAACCTAGTTTTACATACTTCACCATAAAGGTATGTTCCAAAAAGGACAATGAACCTAGTTTTACATACTTCACCATAAAGGTATGTTCCAAAAAGAACAATGAACCTAGTTTTACATACTTCACCATAAAGGTATGTTCCAAAAAGGACAATGAACCTAGTTTTACATACTTCACCATAAAGGTATGTTCCAAAAAGGAAAATGAACCTAGTTTTACATACCTCACCATAAAGTTATGTTCCAAAAAGGAAAATGAACCTGTATGATAATCAATTCCATTGTTTCACAGGATGAATATTAAAAAGTTTATGTGTATGTGCATCCTTGGAATTTTAATTTTGTCAGTTTTGGTTTGGGTTTTTTTATTACCATTTGCTTTTCTCCATATTGGAGATTAAGCGTCGGCATGTACATTTATTTAGAAAAGTTTATGGCAAAGCTCAGAAAGCTCAGGTAAATCTGGATTAGATTTCTGAGGATATGTAATGACAAACAATGTTTTCTCTTTTGATGCCTTCAACAGCTTGCAGCGAGGAGTGGGCCATCTTGATTTGGCCATGTTGCAGCAATGAATGGAGCATCTTGATTTGTCATGTTGATGGAGGGAGTGGGCCATCTTGATTTGGCCATGTTGCAGCAGGGAATGGGGCATCTTGATTTGGTCATGTTGCAGCAGGGAGTAGGGCATCTTGATTTGGTCATGTTGCAGCAGGGAGTAGGGCATCTTGATTTGGTCATATTGCAGCAAGTTGTGGGGCATCTTGATTCAGTCATGTTGCAGCAGGGACTGGGGCATCTTGATTTGGTCATGTTTCAGCAATAAATGGGACATCTTGATCTGGTCATGTTGCAGCAGGGAGTGGAGCATCCTGATTTGGTCATGTTGCAGCTGGAAGTGGGCCATCTTGATTTGTTCATGTTGCAGCTGGAAGTGAGCCATCTTGATTTGGTCATGTTTGTCAAAATATCCATACAACAGTCATTTTTAGAAGCTTGTTAGAACAACTACTCAGAAACTGATAAAAAAAGACAAATGAAATTTGGCTAGCATATTTGTGATGCATGCATATGACCTGAGTAGAGTATCAGACCATTATAAAAGAAATTCTATTTGTAACAGAATTTTGAACTTTTTGGACTAAGTCATATGCACAACTGAGTAAAAAAAAACATGAGGCAGACACGAAATTCAGTTGGCATATTTATCTTGATATGTGGATGAACTGATTCATTCAGGCTCCTTAACATTTTGGACATATTTTTTTTTCAAAACCTTGTTAGCAAGATTTTGTAAATAGATAGACAATGAAATTTAGCATGCATATTTGGATTCATGTGCAGATGGCTGTTTTTATTTTCACACAATTATAGCAAAATGTTTGAAACTTTTCTTAATTATTTAATTATTTTTTCTAACACTTTGATCTACGTGTCTGCAATGGGGGTAACTTTTTTTACAAACAGCATAAATTTATTTTGCCTTTCATTCTTGTCCTAGCTAAAAAAGATGTAGGGGCTAAAAATAACAGAAATATCAGGTCTTCAGATTGTTATGCAAAGGAACTTTTGGTTGTACATTTTATACCTTAATGCATTTTGTTTAGTTAAATTTTGCTTCCATGAATTGAACTTGGCATTTAATTTTGTTCCTGGTTTTGACAGGATTTTTATTGGTTATAGGTAATTTTATGCTCAGGAAGGTGTTCTCTTTAAGATAGTGTATATATTCATTTGGGGATAGGCCATTTCCTAATTTCATTTTACTTTGTTATCTCTTTTTTGTTCATATTAAAACTATGTGTTGTTTCTTTTATTGTAATCAATTTAAATGGAGGACAGGACGGACAAAGCAATATTTTAGCTTAGATTGTATTTCAAAAAAATTATTAATGAAATGATAGAAAAAGTGAATGGTAAAGCTAATGTCTAAATTTTTGTTTTGAATTGAAGCATTACAATTATCCTATGATAAATAAATAAATAATTTAATTTAATTTAGATACATCAGCAGGTTTAATATCACACAGTATCATCTAGTCATGACTGATCTTTGAATTTTAAAAAGTTTTATAATTTCTTTAAAAAGATTTTTTTAAAAAATTTCTCAGTTGAAAATAGCTAAAAGGAAATAGGGCATAAAAGTAAACCAAATCTTAGATGGAATCAACAAAATGGTGGTTATATGAAATTCCATGAGTTATAATAAACAAAGAATTCCTTTCTGCAGTTATCCACGTGTTTCTTAATATGATGTTATCTTTGTTAAACCTCAGTAAACCTACATAGTTGAGCTATATATATATATATATATATATATATATATATATATATATATATATATATATATATATATATATATATATATATATATAGGAAGAAGAAGTGATGGCAGCTTAATTTAATATATATATATATATATATATATATATATATATATATATATATATATATATAGAGAGAGAGAGAGAGAGAGAGACCATTAGACTATTCTAATCCTTAATTTTAGCATTCCATATATACTTGTTCTAAGTCAAATCAATCTGCAACAAAAATCCTGATCTGCAACAGCATAAGGCACCTGCAGATCACAGTCTATGTTGTTTGTTCTACTACACAGACCCAGATCTGCTGGCACATCATGCGATAGCTGATCTGGGTTTGTGCAGGTTGCAGCAGGACTCAACTTACAATCGAGTATATACATTACTGCAGTAGATTCAGGGGATGTCCTCATTTATTTACATAGATATGTTATTTGTATTTATTATTAGTGTTTTTATGACACTCAAATTGTAATTCCAATCATTAAAGCTTTTTAGAATTATTATGAGAATGTTGCTTGTCTGGTGATAATTTTTGGTAGTTTCACTTTTTAATATTTCCTATCAAAGTAATTTTTCAATTCATTTCACAGCATTGAAAATACCTATCTGATTTGCTTAGATTCTTTATAGGAAAAAGACATTTGTATTGTTGATCTAAAGAAATTGACATGAGAGTGATATACATAAACTCAGATTAAGCTCAACTTAACATGGTATAAGTGTAGTTGGCACCATGATGCGATCTCAATCTAATAAGATAATTAAAGTTTCATCTGCCTGATTAGCTATTTATTACTGATGTAATTAGTAATTCATTACTGACTGAATGCCTGATACTGATAACGATGCCAGCTGCATCATCTTGCTAAATGTTCTAATTACTGACAAAAGGGTTGACATTACATTTTGTTGGACCCACTTCAGCTAAATTTAGAATCATACAATTCAATTACATTTGGATAACCAACCTGTCATGCTTATCACTACTGGCACATAATGGCTTTAGAACAAAGGGAAAAATGTATTTCTGACTAGATAACATGTCTCAGGCCCCAGTTTTACTAAATTTCTCCAAATATTTCCTCAAAATGAGATATTTCATTATTTTGCTCATGTAATATTGGACAAAATCGTTACAGAGTGATAGGCAAGATAGAAGAGAGGGTGAAAAGAAAATAATTCATTTAATTTTATTCACCTTGGAATCTTTTCAGAGTTGAATAAGGAGTTGAGGTAGTCTGAAAATTTTAGGAAATTTTCATATTTTTCTCAAAGATAAAACAAAGCTTATTTTAGGCAAATTCTTTATGACTGAATTGTACTCTTTGATGCCTACTTCATCAGTAACAAGTCAAACAATTACGTGTAATAAGAAAGATAATTAAAAATACCAATTTGAGGTAAACAATGTGAGAAGTTTAGTAAAAATGGGGCCATATCATTAAATTGTGCCAAGCCATTTGACATTGAACCTTGTTGTCATATAATACAAGAATCATTGCCTTTGGAAATATCAGTCCATACCTGATTCAGCAAGTGAGGTCCAGGTAAAAGGTTTTACTCTAGCAGATATTACTACAATCATATTCATAAAATCATCTGCCGTCCATAAAATGCAATAATTTGCACTTACATTTGGACTAGCTTTTTATGCTCATAGGCATAAATTTAGTACCTGCAGAGGAGCTGTCAAATTCCTTTGGGGGTAATGCAACCAAATTGTTAGAACTGTGTATCTTTACAAGTGTTTGATAAAGAACAGCTAGCATTTATGAAATTTGGAAAATGCTATCAAATTGTTGCATGTTATGTTTGGAGTGACATCCTGACAAACTGACATTGGCATGCACTACAACTAAAATACAGGTAGGATATGTGTAAAATTATGACTACATTGCATGCATGTATTCCAAATGGTTACTGTACAATGCACAAAACATATGCATGGTTTTATAGTTATGCAAAGAACTAATGTTTAGTAACACTCTTTCATCTAGTTAACAACTGTAACTAAGGTACAGTTCTACCTTATTATAATGCTGTCGATGGGAACCATAGGGTATACAGGTACTACCTTATAATGAGACTGCTTTATAACGAAGTACATGATGCATATTATTTATAAGCCTTATAGCAGGAATAGTGTTATAATGAAAAGGAATCTATGACCAAACTAGCTTTATAACAGGAATAGTGTCATAATGAAATAGAATCTATGACCAAACTTGCCTTATAACGGGAATAGTGTTATAATGAAATAGGATCTATGATCAAACTAGCCTTATAACAGGAACAATGTTACCATGAAGTAGGATTCATTACCATTAATGCTGCCTTTATAACAGAAAGAGAGTTATAACAAAAGGCCTTCTAGTGATTGAATGATGTACCTCTGCTTGGTGTATTGTTAAATTTCATTGACATAGATCTATTGGAAGTATTATATCGAAGTTTGGCATTTTAAACTTGGTCTGGATTTCCCCGCTTCAAAAGATTTCAGAATATGATTTTTTGAACAAATAATTCCAACTCAAGCTATAAACCCAAATTCACATGTATATGGAATTTGAGGACAACAAGGTCATGAAAATTAGATATTCAAAGAGGATTACGAATTAGAAGCTAGAAGAAAGTTCTATAACTTTATTCTGCTCAAAAGTACAAAATGTCCAAATATTTAGACTTTATATTTGGGTTTGAGCTTTGTGCTTCAGAAATGTTTCAATGTACTCCACCAGCTATTTTGTTATACTACAGTTATCAACCAATGAGAGAGTGCCAGCATGATGTATGGGATTTGTACATGAAAACAAAAATTGTCTGGTCATTGACTTAGATAATATTTGTACAGTATTGTTATATACAATTTTTTTTACTAGAATTGTTTGCGGGTCCAAAATACATTGATCTGCTTTACACAAACTGTCTAATGTATTTATTTACCATCTCTATTGGTCTACTTGATGTACATAATTTATCATACATCATGTACAAGACTTTTTCAGTTATATAAACACAGACAAATACTTTTGACCATGGGAAATTCATAAAAGCTGTAAACTTATTTTTAAATATATTTTTTAAATATATTGTTTTGTCAAATGTGTATACCTGAAAATTTGTAAGCCAAAGATTTTGATGTGTATTATTTGTCATTCTGGAGAGTTGATAATTTGACGGTGCTATAAAGCAGCATTATTGAGGATTGCTATAGAAGAGAATTCCATGCAAAAGTAAGATATGATTTCTCTTTTCTTTCACACTTTTGTTGTCTGAAAGACCTACAAGTGTATAAGATACAAACCAGAGCTTTCATTGTTATGCATCCATCTAAAGTCTTCTGTATTATGTTAGGAGTAGGCAGTGTGTTGCAATGCATGGCACGGAAATGTAATTCTGTGACTTGAATACTTGTTTGGACAATAACTTTTGAACTACTGAAGATATTTAAACGGAACTTTACCCAATTATGTATCATATATAGATGGTGTGTCACATACCATTGCCACACTGATTGCTCAAGTTTACAAGAAGGGGAAATGTAATTCTGTCACTTGAATCCTTGTAAAACTATAAGTTTTGAAGAAATTTTGTGACTTTAACTTTTGCCAGTTATGTATCATATATGGAAGGTGTGTGGCATACCATAGTAATGTACATTGCTTCCAAATCAAGGCCACAGTGAAGGAATATCTAATTCAGTGACATTTTGTTGGAAGAATTACGATTGAACATAGTTTAATCATATTGTAGCTAGTTATAAAGATGGTGTGTTGCATATCACAGCCATATCCCTGAACCAATGTTCAGGTCATAGCAAGGAAAGGTGTGACTCTTGAATTGTATCCTTGAGATATTTGTATAATTGAGAAAATATCTTTTAAACCACTGAAGATGTTTTAATTAAATTTTAGCCAGTTATGTATCATGACTAGACAGTATGTTACATACCACAGCCATACCCCCTGATTCAGGGTCATGTTCACAGTAAGGGAAATTATAAATTAATGACCTCTATCCATGTATGGGTATAGCTTTTAAACCAGTTAAGATAATTTAATGAAGCTTAGCCTTTCACATACCTTGATTTGACAGTGTCTCACATATTTAGTCATACCCCCATCTTAAGGTCAAGGTCACAATAAAGGATACTTTAATTCAGTAGGCTGTTCCCTTATCCAGTCTGTCACTTTTTTAACACCTACATATATTTTTATGAAATATAAACCATGTCCACATCTGATAAAACAATAGTCAAGTCCCTGGTTCATAGGCCAAGGTTATTAATAGGAAAAGGATACTTAGCAGGCATACCAAAAACTGTTTGCAGTAAACTTGTTAGTGGTTAATTTTTTTTGCATTCTTTGAAAACATTAAATTATTGGCGTATTGGGATTTGTCTAAGTCCATGTGGGTTACATCGATCATTTCTGTAGCTGGATAGTCCATAATTCCAGGTCAGTTATATTTTCTATACAAATTGTTTTCATTTTATTAAAAGGAATTAAAAACAATCAAATGTTAGAATTTTAGTGAGTGAAAACCGTCATTATAATTTTATTACCTGACTCATAGAGCAATTTCTTTATTTTTACTCAATAACTACAGTCAAATCGTATTTTGCACACAGTAATTATCTTCAATATTGCATGTGCAGAGTTTCGCTGCAGTCAGTTGAAACTGTCAAAGGTAATTGCTCTTTACCAGACTTCAAATCAGCTAGATATGGAAAATATATTCAGAGTCAATTGCCTTAGTTGACCATTGTTTTCCTCAAATTTAGGAAGCAAAGACTACATACAGTTGTATCTACCATCACTGATGGATCACAATGGCCCAGTAAACCAGTCAAACTTGATGATAAATTAGCTGAAGCATAATAAATGAAATAGCTCTGTAGGTCTTTCAGACTTCACCTCTTGTATTAGGTCTGGGATATTTGATAAATGTGAAGTGGAACTAAAACTATTGATTTAGAAGCAAACAAGTAGAGAAATTAATGTACTACTTGCTTCTTTGTTCATTTAAAACTTATAAATATCCAATCAGGGCCTTCATTACAAATTAACTATCTAATCATGACCTTGATTATAAATTCAAGTCAAAGTTCAGCATTCTTTAAAACTTCTTTGTTGGAAGCATTGTGAAATATATATATATATATATATATATATATATATATATATATATATATATATATATATATATATAGTAAATTTAAATCCTCTTCTAATGGTGTCAGGATTTTAAAAAGCAGTGTCTCTAAATTGTATTTCACTGATATATGAGGAAATAATAATCTTTCTAAAGAATATTGAGAGTACAATGTTCACATTATGTACAGAACTTCTTCTATAATAAGACCTGGGAACCAGTCTAATAAATTTGTCAAAAAGTAAAGTTATTATCCGACCAAGGCATCCTTAGTTATTATTCGCAAAAGTTTTGTAAAGAGGGCAGTAGGGTGGTTTTAAGCTTAGCATCAAATGAATATGATTCAATACTGAAGTCTTCTGATTTCAAGATTTTTTTTATATCATGGTTAGGATTTCAATTCATTGTAAGATGTGTAATGAAAATGTATAATTTTCTAAGTACAGAATGTAGCAATGAGGGAAAGGCACATTTTTTTAACATCACTTGCTTTGCTTGCTGGTCTTCTACTTGCATGTTCTATAACTGACTGAATGTAGACCAGTCATATCAGAAGTACTAACTATCTCTTTTTGATTTTATTGGGTGTCATTAATGGCTTGCAAGAGTTTGCTAGTAACATTAACAAGCCTTCACCATTTTGAATAAACACCTCATCATTTCAATTTTACATTATTTACGCTTGTTTCAATGTTATATTTGTTAGGCTTGTCATAACATATATCAGTATGGCTGAAATTCTCTACCTTAAGTCAATAAATTACATTTTTTTAGGTTTGGTAAGTAAATTGAATTTTTCACAGTAATAAAGAATTATATTTATTATATAGAAAACTGCTTCAGAATATTCAGACTATTTTCCACAAGTTTCAAAAACAATTTAGATTTAAAAATGTTAAGTTATATGGTACATACTAAAATAAATTGTATTCTATACCATTCAAAAGAAACAGAAAGCAAGAGTTTCTGAGAGAGAGAAAGAAAAGGTAAACATATGTACAGTAATTGTATATTTGATTTAAAGCCTTATAGGCATTTTTTTATGGATATATTTTACTAAATGTCAATCTAAATCATTATGTTGCATGCAATCATGGAGTGACAAAAGTTTGCTGTGATTAGAACTTAAAAATTTCTAATATTAAGTAGCTAACTATCGGATAATTAAAATTATTGATCAAAAAATATTTTAGCTGTAAAAAATAGAATTTAAATACATACAGTATAGGTTCTCTTATATATGTCTTACAGGTCATTTGCTATACCTAATATAAGGCAGTCTTACAGTTTTTGTAATTCATAAATAAAATCACTTCTTTCTTCAAACTGAGATATATTATGCAGTATATATTCTTCTTATTTTATATATATTACATGTTGTCTGTTACATGTTATTTTATATATATTACATGTTGTCTGTTACATGTTATATTATATATATTACATGTTGTCTTTTACATGTTACCTTCTAGGTGCAACACAGCCACCACAAATGTCCCGCTCCAAAACAAATGCAAGCAGTCAGATGAAACTAGGAAATCGCAGCCATACAACTTTCCCTGCAAGCAACGCTACTGTTGATGGCAGAATCAAGTAGGTGAAAACTTGTACTCAGACAGTGCTCTACAGTTATGTATACAGTGTCACTGCCTGCACAAACCATTTGACTCTGGGGTCAGCCTTGTTTTGAGTTGTCACTTTAAAAGATTTACAATAACAGTGCTAGAGTTGCCAAAGTTATTAAATTTTCAGAATCCCTTGAAAATTTAGGTAAAAACAAAAGCTGCCATTTCTGTAAGAAACTGATTTCAACTTGTGGTGACAGTAGCAAGAGCACCACTTAAGAAAATTTTGAATAGTTATAAATAAAATGTGAAAATAATGCTATAAAAGTCATTCTACATGTATTATGTATCCTAGGGTTACTGAGCTTGTTTTTTTTTGAACCAGGATATTTTAGTTTCTAGTCTTAGGAACAGACCTGGGATTTTCTATCCAACCAAGATATTTTTGGTTTCTTTTATCTCAGTGTGATAAACAGAAAAAGTTCTTTTTTTTCTTCAAATAAAAACAAGAGGATTTTTTAAATCCCCATATGTCATGTACATTGTCTTGGATGTTTTTGTGTGTACTCACCCTAACAACTATAGTTTATCTTGGAACAAAACAACTTGGTATGTTCCAACATCTAATATTGCTCTTGAATAAGGTTCTTCATGTTGGGGCAAGAAGAACAAAAATAACACCGGTGTCCTGTTGACAACATTTTTCTCATGTCTCACTCAAGAATACTGGTGTCTTGTTAAGAACATTGGTCTCATGTCTCACTCAAGAACACTGGTGTCATGTCAAAAATAGTATTATTGTGTCTTGCCCAAGAACACTGACATCATATCAAGAGCATTGTTATTGTGTCTCGTCCAAGAACATCCCATCTGGTTCTTTAAGAATATACATTCTTTAGATTTTTAAAACAATTTGTAATACTTCTTGTGAAGGTACTATTTAACAAAAATATACAAAAAAAACTTATATGAAACTGAAGATCAGAATTAAATGATCCTTTTGTACAAAATTCCATGCTCACAGTGGCCATATAACATTAAAGAAAATCTGCTAATTGTTAATATAACCCAAGTTATTAAGCTTAAGACATTATTATCTCTTTTGCATCATGATAGGTTTTTATATAACACCTATTGTATCTAATATTATGGAAAATAATATTTGTTTCTTAAAAAAAATATGCTCAAAAAGTTTCAGATTAACAATGTAATATATGCTAATTTTTCTTAAGACAAGAACAGTGAATTGTAGCTTTGACCAGTTGTAGCCACACATCCTGAAACATTTGGAATAAATATTATTTCGTATACAAATCCACATAGCAACAGTTATTCTGCAAATGTAAAGAAAATTTGAATTAGCTTAGATCTGATTATGGAAGTACAATCCATGATAGGTTTATGGCTATAGAAGTACAATCCATGATAGGTTTATGGCTATAGAAGTACAATCCATGATAGGTTTATGGCTATAGAAG
>JAECUM010039792.1:0-38396 GCA_016617855.1 Megalonaias nervosa | reverse complement strand
TATCCAGGATATGTCCAGGTTTTAGGAACTGATATTACACTGACACTATTATCTTTGGTTTTACTAGCCTTCCAGAACGTGTGTAGCATCAGCTTTGCAGACAATCTTGTGGGATTGCTGCATCAGGCTCAGGCGTACTTTGGCTGACACTGAGATTCCATTGATTCTAAAATTGATTTATTGGCATTTGCGGGGAGTGATACAGCTGTACACAGTGTGTTTTCAATCTGAGAGAAGGGCGCATTTATATTACATTGTGTGTGTGTGTGTGGGGGGGGTGCATTAGTTTTCATGAGCTGATGTCTATTGCGACCTTAAATGGTACCAGCTTTGGTGCGAACTGTGTATGACCTTTCGCTATGTTTTCTTATTACAACGGCAGGTTCCCAGTTTTGACCTTTCGATTGAACTCGGGCTGATTCCCCTTCCTTAAGTGGTTTAAGTGGTTTTGCACTTTTATCATAATAATTCTTTGTTTTCTTCTTACGAAGTGTAATTTTCTTTTTGACCTCAGTGGTGATGGGTGTTTTGGGAATTAATTTTTCATGGGTTGTTCGGAGAATTGGTCTGAGCTGTCTCCCTGTCAACAATTCTGCTGGTGAGAATGCGATATCAAGAGCAGTGGCTCAATACTCTAATATGCCTATAAGTGGTTCTCTGCCGTCGGCTTTTGCATTTGAGAGAATTCTCTTTACAGTTTGAACTGTTTTCTCTGCTAGGCCGTTCGACTGAGGGCATGTGGGACTCGATGTAACGTGTTTAAAGTCCCATTCTTTTGCGAAGCTTGCAAACTCGCGGGAAGAATAGTATGTTTGATTGTTGCTGACAATGACTTCATATATTCCAAAGCGCGCGAAAATGCTTTTCATGTGATTGATAACAGTGCAACTTTTTGAGCTTACTAGTGCTTTAACTTCGAAGTAGCGACTGAAATAATCTACTGCAACAATGTACTCTTTATTATCCCATGTAAATAGGTCTGTGGCGACTTTTTGCCATGGGTATTCAGGGATGTCATGAGTAATGAGAGGTTCCTTTTGGTTAGAACTTCTGCGCTCTAAGCAGATAGAGCATTTTGACACTAAATCGGAAATGTCAGCTGAGATTTTTGGCCAAAATGAAACATCTCTGGCTCTTTTCAGACACTTTTCAATACCTAAATGTCCTAGATGTACAGTTTCTAGCATTTTCTGCCTGAGGGCTTGTGGTATGACTATTTTGTGACCTTTCAAGATTAACCCATCTACAACTGAAGGGGCCCCGAGTGGCCGAGTGGTCTAAAGCGCTCTCCGTTACGGATCACTGCCATCTCACCTCTGTCTGCGTGGGTTCGAGTCTAGGATTCGACAAATGTGGATATGTGAGAAAGCTTGCCAGTAGCTTCTCGTGGGTCGGTGGTTATTTCCGGGGATTTCCCGGTTTCTTTCTCCACCATTAATACTGGCCGCCATGTATAGCCTATCGTGTGCTGTAAAATGGCGTTAAGCCCCACAACAACAACAACAACAACAACTGAAAGTGTATCTCTATAATTCCAATACTCGATTATCTCTGATTGACAGCTTGACCTCTTTCAATTATGACCTGTTTCAGTATGACCAACTGGGGGTTTTGTTCAGTGAGAGATTGAGTATCTTCCTTCTTACGATCAGATGCAGGTAATATTGATAACATCATATGCACATGCATATCTACTATATCAGATATAATAGGGTGTTATCAGATAAGAACTTACGGGAGAGTGTATCTGCTACGGGTATGTTCTTACCTTCGTAAGGTTTTACCTCTAGGTCATAACGCTGTAGTTGCAAAAGCATGCATTGTAGTCGCTATGGGGTTGCATAGAGAGGCTTTTTCATTATAGAGACAAGTGGAAGGTGGTCAGTTTGAACGTGTACCTTTCTCACGTATACATATTGATGGAACCGTTTGCATCCAAACAGTATAGCGAACATTTCTTTCTCTATTTGAGCATAAATAATTTCAGTCGTGGTCATGGATTTTTATGCATAAGCCACGGGCTTATCATCTTGCATTAGGGCGGCACCAAGCCCATATTTTGACGCGTCAACTTGCGAAGTCAGTGGTTTCTTAGGGTCAAAATAGGACCGAACAGGTCCCGGGGTTATAGTAATTATGTCTTTGACGTTTTGAAATGCGTCTATTTGAGGAGAGTCCCATGAAAACTCTACGTCTTCCGCTAACAGATGTCTTAATGGACCGGTGACCTCTGCCAAATTTGAGGCAAATTTGGACAAGTAGTTAACCATGCCAAGAATGGTTTCTAACTCCGCGCGGTTACGAGGGGGTTCCATTTCTCTGACCGCTGCTACTTTGGCAGGGTAGGGTTTGAGACCTTCTGCTGACAGAACGTGCCCGTAGTACTGTACTTCTGTGACGCCTAATTCTAGTTTTTTGTCTCATTTAGCCGGATTCCTTTTTCTAGGAAACGTTTGAGAATATTTCTCAAATTTGTATCACGTTCGTCGCGTGTGCGTCCAAAAACTAGTATATCGTCACAAATAGAAACGATACCGCTTAAACCTTCAAAACTCTCATCGATTTGCCTTTGGAATTCATCTTGAGATGATTTCAAACCAAATGGGAGAGGCAAGAAACGGTAACGGCTGTAAGGGGTGCTGAAAGTTGTGTGGTATGAAGAGTCACGCGACAGTTTTATTGCCCAATATCCCGACCGTGCATCTAATTTGGTGGAGTATTTTGCACCTGATAATTGGGGTAGGATATCATCTAATGTGCGCATAGGGTAATGGGGACGCAAAATTGCTCTGTTAAGATCTTATGGGTCGAGACATACCCTTAGTTTACCCGATTGCTTTTCGACGACAACCATAGAATTTACCCATGCTGTAGGCGATGTAACCGGGGCAATGATATTTTCATTTTCCATGCGATCAAATTCAGTTTTGAGTCCGTCTTGAAGTGCAACAGGTATTCGCCGCGAGGGTGCACTACAGCTATAGCATTGGGGTCGATGTGTATGGTACATTCCCCTGGGAAAAGACCTATGCCATTGAAGACTTCGGCATATTCCTTGAGAACAACCGCCTTAGTGAGGGGCGTACTCTTGTTACATTGTAAATTTGACATTTGCGTCTGAACAGAGAATGTAACTTTAACTAAGCCTAACTCCATACAAGACTGTAAACCAAGTACCGGTAGTGCTTTGGTTTTAACAATGTAGAACTCGAGTTCATGTGTACGTTCAGTGCGTTTACATGTGAGATTGACTGTGCCCATTGTACTCAATAATTTGCCGTCTTATGCAGATAATGTGTTTAATGTAGGTTGAAGGGGATGCTTAATTCCTAGTTTTTTGAATATATGCGAGGGTATGATGTTAACTTGAAAGCAGTGCCCAATTTAAAATCAATAGAAGCTAAATTAGGTTCTACCTCTATCGCCGCATACGCCTTGCCACTGGCAACTCTATCCCTTTTTACACTGTCAATATATAAATCCTGGTTTTGATATTCATTGTTAATCACACTGACCATTTTTGATCTACAGACTTTCTCAAAGTGATTGAGTTTATGACACTTATTGCAAGTCTTTCCTTTTGCAGGGCACTTGTCCTGGCTTGAATGTGATTTGTATCCGCAGTGTCCACAGGTCGCGCTGACGCTCCGTCTGGAAAACGCCGTCCATTTCTTCTTCTGCTGTAGTTCTTTTGTCTTAGCCTATCGTTGAATTGTCGCATGCACTTCTGGTCTGGCTGATGCAGACATGGTCTGGAGCTGTTCCTGGACATATTCATGGCTTTGACTGATGTTAATGGCTCTTTCCAAGGTCAACTTTTCACCTTCATTTATAAGTTTTTCTCGTATCCTTAATGACGATACCCCGAAAACAATTTTATCACGAATCATGCCGTCTTCGTCTTTGAAGAGACAGTCCTTGGCCAAGAGTTTCAGTGACGTCACATATTGGTCTATTGCCCTGGAGCTTTGAATTTATTTCATTGTTAAACTTTAATCTGGCAAAGACCGAATTTAATTTTGGTTGCATGTGATGTTTGAATTTTGTAAAGAGCATTGATGGGTCCTTTTTTTCTTAATCCATCAGAGTCCATGTGTTGAAAATATCTCTACCTTTGTCGCCTATCCAAAGTAGAATGTAGTTGGCTTTGACCGCATCACTTCTTCTACTCATAGGTCCGTTAAATATTATTTTACAGTGTTGTTGGAATTTAGCCCATGATGTGGTAAGGTTGGAATTGTCCCTGTCCATGGTAGGGGTTGGCACGCCAGAAAGATCCATTTCGAAGGTATTAAGTTCATATGCAGAATTTTCAATGTTTTTAAGGTTCTAAATTCGTGCAAAATCTTCCGTAGATTGTAAAGTTATTGTTTCAAAATATCCATTTACGATCCATGTGCTATTCCAATTATGATCTCACATCTGACACCATGTTGTGTTACTGCGTTAAAGCATAAGATGAGACGCCGTGTTCTAACTATCAATAACTTTAATATATACAAGTAACTACTGTGAGGTCTTAACACAGAGTGCTATCAAAGAGGCAGACGCCTATAGATAATACCAGTGGAACTATGACTCATGCACAGAGGGTTCTGATTGGTCAGTTACATATGTATAATGTTACAAACTCAAAATCCCTTTTTAACCCCATGATGTACGTGTGCGAGTGCATGAGTGTAGGTCCTTATTCTAAAAATCAAAACCAAGAGACATGTTGTTTTTTTTTTCTTTTTCTGGTCAGTTCTGGTACAAATTTAAAATCCAATTTCACAACACAACACTTTAAAAAGGTCATAAACTTCTTTTCTGCGTTTGTTCACTCTCTGTTTTTTTGAATTTCTTTACTTTCACAGTTCTTTCTTCCTCTTCGTCCTCACTTTTTTCTCGTCTTCTTTTCTTCTCTTTCTACTCTTTCTTTACGTGCCGGGGTTCTTCCATTTGGGAGGGTACCTCTTCTTCCTGTTCGGAACCCCTCTCTTCCTCTTGCTCCTGTTGTTTTTTAGGGCAATCTGAAGACGAATGTCCTTTTTCATTACAATGATAACCGGTATCTTGACTTTTGTCTCTTTGACACTTGTCTTGCTTTTTTGACGGTCTGGACATTATGTAGCCCAATGCCCTTTTTCTGACAGATATAGCAAGTATCTTGTCTTTTATCTCGAAAGGAGGGGGAGTAGTCCGTTGGATTGTCTGAAGAAAACTTTCGTATGACACCTCGCAAACCTCTGATCAGAAGTTCGATCTGTGTGGGCTCTTCCATCATTCTGGTAGGCTTGAGAGTGAAATGAATACTGTGAGGGAAGGCAATTGCTCTTTATATATACACAGGTCTGACATGAATATATAGGGGACCATGGCATTTAAAATGTAGTAATTTGACTTTTTGCAGTCAGGATGATATGATCGCATCATTTCATGAAGAAAGGAGAAGAAAGTAAGAGGCAGAAATGTGACGTCGCCTCACACGGTAGCTGAAGTCTTCGCTCAAATTCATGCCAGCGATTTTGAAGATGACATGAGTGAGCCAGAATCCAGACCCAGAGAGTCTACACCAAACCAAAGTCCACCACCAGTAAACACTGAAAAGTACTACCACATTCGAGAGACGGAAAAGTTCCTTCCGAGAAGGAAAATACGGTTTTATAGTAATTATACCTTTTGGCATAATACTGCACTTCAGATTGGTAGTATCAGATTTTTGAAATGTCATCAATGAAAGAACTTGTGGAAATGGGGAAACAGTTTAGGTATGCGGGAGTCTCTGAGATATTTTGTTCGTGAAGAACAGGCTAGGGAAAGGGACCAGAGGTTAAAAGAGAGGGAAATAGAAAGGGAGAAACCAGAAGTAGAAAGGGGAGCCAAGCGAGAGTTGACAGAATTAGAAAAGAAGGCAGAAAGGGAGAAATTAGAGACAGAACAACAGGTAGAGTGGGAAAGAAGGGAAGCCGAAGAAAGAAAAATGGGTTTTAAAAAGGAGAAGATAGAATTAGAAAAGCAGGCCGAGAGGGAAAAGATAGAATTGGAGAAAGTGAAGATAGAATTAGAAAAAAAGGCCGAAAAGGAAAGGATAGATTGGGAAAAGAAAGCAGAGAGGGAAAATATAGAGTTAGAAAAGCAAGCAGAAAGGGAAAAGGTGGAACTGCTTAAAGAAGTAAAGGATAAGAAATTAGAAAGGGAAAAACAAGTGAGGTTCGAAGCTTTGGAGATAGAAGATAGAAATAAGGAAAGGGAATATCAAAGAAATTCTGAGCTATTGCAAACCAAAAGGGAGGGGGAACATGATTTTAAACTGAAGGGTCCAAAATTGCCCTCATTTGAAGACGACGAAGATAACATGGATAGTTATCTAAACAGGTTTGAAAGGTACGCCACTGTACAAAAATGGAAAAAAGACGATTGGTCACTCCATCTTAGCGCGTTGCTTAAGGGTAAAGCTTTAGACTTGTATTCTCGTTTACCCGCGGCCGATTCGCTAAATTACCTCGCGTTGAAAGAAGCACTTCTGAAGAGATACGAGCTAACCGAGCAAGGGTTTCGCAAGAAGTTTAAGTAAAGCAAAGTCGAGAGAGGCGAGACATTTACCCAGTTCGTCAATAGTATGTGCAATTACTTGCAGCGATGGGTGGAATGTGGTAAAGTCGTTAAGACATTTGAGTGTCTTATCGATTTCTTGCTTCGGGACCAGCTATTAACAACTTGTGGCAAGGAGTTATATTTTATTTTTGAGGGACAGGTTCTTCACGATTATCTATGACATGGCCACACAGGCGGACTTATTTGCTGAAGCTCGGGGAGGTTCTCAGAATGTCATCTCGCGAGACGGCAAAGGTGGAAATCAGGCTAAGGACCATAACCCAAGGAACCTGAAAAACCTGGTAGGGTTAACCAGGGAAGGCATAAGGACAAGCAATGTTTCACTTGCAAAAAGTGGGGTCATACTTCCCCCAATTGTCTTAAACGGAAGGGATCAGTCCAGAAAGTCATAGTGGCCATTGAAGGCAGTCGGTCGGTAGATGAAAAACGCGATGTTTCCCGGCAGGCTAACAGGGAAGCAGTGTACGAGCCAGTGGTGCGTGCAAGGATCGGTCGCGACACTATCCAGTCGATCTGCACGTGTATTTTCCCCGAAGCAAGAGTACCAACGGCGAATGGTACTGTCAACGGACAAGAAGTGACCGTTTTACGAGACACAGCATGCACTAGTGTAGTGGTGAAACGGAGCCTCGTCTGCGATGATCAGTTGCTCGGATTTAAATCGCCTTGTATGCTACTGGACCAAACAATCAACCGCGTTCCGGTCGCAAAGATAGTTATCGAAACACCTTTTCTGACCGGAACCGTTGAAACGTTGTGCATAGCCAATCCGATGTATGAACTTGCGATTGGCAATGTACATGGATCTAGACTCCCAACCATGTCTGACTTCCGATTCCCGATCATCCAAGCAGTGCAAACCAGAGCTCAGGTAAAGGAGGATAACATACCTCTACGTAAATTAAAAGTACCGGAAGCCATTACTGATATTTCCCACGAAAAATCTCTGAACGAACAAGAACGTGACGAGTCTTAAGCGACCGCGGAGAAAATGTCGGGTACTGTGGGGAAGTGTAAAAACGGGGGGTTCGACAAATTTCTACTTCGAAAGGGTTTAATGTACAGGGAATATACAACTCCTGATGATAGGAAGTTCTTACAACTAGTTGTTCCTCAGAAATCCAGGTCGCATGTGCTCAAGGTGGCACACGAGTCTGGTTTGGCAGGCCATTTGAGTATGAATAAAACCACAGTTAAGGTATTGCTAGAATGTTATTGGCCCAAGGTTAACAGTGACGTAGCAAGATTATGTCATTCGTGCAAGGTTTGTCAGAAGACGGTCTCAAAGGAATTGGACTACATAATTGACATGGAAGGTAGGTCCAATATGCAGAAGCTTCATGTAGAAAGACCTAGTCAAACAATTGATAAAGGGGTCTTGAACTTAGTATGTGTAGCGGTGATAGACGATAGATTGTGTTACGAATCGTAATTCGTCGCCAGTATCTAAATGCCCCTTGAATACCCCACTGACGTAGGGAAAGAAGGCATAGACCAGGTCAAAGTATGCCCGGATTTATCCGATGGTCAGCGTATGCAGATCTTGGAGGTTTTGTCCCAATACCCATAAGTGTTTACGGATAAACCAGGCCGTACTGGATTGATTCAACACGAGATCAAGTTGAATACCTCAGAGCCGATCAGGATTACAGGAGAGCCAATACCCTTTAATGCACAGGAGACAGTCAACTAAGTAGTGGGGAAAATGTTAGCCCAGGAAGTGATCAAACCTTCCAGTTCCCCGTACTCGTCCCCCGTTGTGTTAGTCAGAAAGAAAGACGGGACAAACCGTTTTTGTATTGACTTTCGGCAACTGAGCAAAATCACCGTGTTTGATGCAGAACCAATGCCAGATATAGAAAGCTTATTTTCAAAATTGGCAGGTCATAAATACATTTCCATGTTAGACCTTACCAAGGGATATTGGCAAGTGGCAATCGCTGATAATGTCCACGAGTTAACGGCATTCGCGACTCCCAAAGGTCTTTACTAGTTTAAAGTCATGCCTTTCGGTCTAGTCAACGCCGGTGCGTCGTGCGTTCGTCTCATGCGCAAACTGTTAAACGGTATGGAAAACGTCGACAGTTTTGTAGATGATATTTTTGTTTATACATATACCTGGGAGGAACATGTTAAGGTATTAAGGGATCTGTTCGATGGTCTCTGCACAGCTAATCTTACAGCTAGGCCCACCAGATGTAGTATAGGATATTTTAACTTAGAATGTTTGGGCCATCTTGTAAGTGGACTAGGTCAGTTAAAACCTCACCCAGACAAAATAGGAGCAATCAGAGATGCATCTAAACCAGAAACCAAGAAAAAAAGTAAGAGCTTTCCTAGGTGTGATTATGTTTTACAGGAAATTTGTTCCCAATTTTGCGGCTATTGCCAGCCCATTAGCAGACTTGACTAGGAAGGGCAACCGAATAAAGTTACCTGGGGTGTTAGCCAGGAAAATGCGTTTAACGCTTTGAAACAGAGACTGATAAGTGCACCAATCTTAAAGCTGCCATAGTTGAACAAAACGTTTGTGTTGAGGACTGATGTGTCCGATACGGGACTTGGGGCTGTTTTGCTAGCGGAGCAAGAGGGGATGAAATTGCCCATTGCTTATGCAAGTAGGAAATTGCTCTCTAGGGAGCAAAACTATTCCGTGATTGAGCAGGAGTGCCTAGCCTTGATATGGGGGATAGGAAAACTCCATACATACCTTCTCGGGAGGGAGTTTATGTTACAAACGGACCATCAGCCGCTCTTATACTTGAACAAAGCAAAGGTCGCCAACGCAAGATTGATGCGAGGCGATTCGAGGGTGGGAAAATGTGGGTGCTGATTTTTAAAGTACGTTGTAATTAGCAGATCATTTTCATTCATTATTCAAAATTGGATCTTTTAATAATTGTTTATGTTGACATTCCGTGATTTTTCTAAAAGTGTTGCCACTGTCTTTTTAAGGGGGGTGAGGTATTGTCACGGAATTGTATAAATCCCTCTGTTTATTAAATGCATGTACTCGGGTTTCATTTTTTGTGTACAACGATACCCGAGGGTGATTTCTGTATATTGTACAATATTTCGAAAGAGTGAGTTCAGTTCATCCCTGCCGCACGTGCGCAGTGCTTTCGATGGGAAAAAAACCGATCTACATTTAGCACGGCTACATCGTATGTATATAAATGCCTCACCGTAAAGCGATATCTTCACATTACGGAACGTCTTGTCAATAAGCAGTCTACTTTAGGAACATTAAAAGTCAAAGTAAAAATAATTTAAATACTGTAAATGAGGAAAATTTTAGACAATGGAGCAATATTGAAAAAGAAAAAGCACAAGCGATAAAACTAAGGGCAGGGAAATTTGAAAATTTATATAAGAAGGGGAAGGGTCTATATAAAAAAATAGAAATAAAAAAACGGGGTAAATAGGAAAATTGAATCTGAGAGTTAATAATATAATCAGTACAAATAAAAAAGAAACACCACAAGAAATTAAAAATTACTATGATAAAATATATAAATCTCAACATATTGAAGGGGGAAAATATAGATAAATACCTACAAGAAACTAAATATAATCAAATATCATCTAAAGAAAAAGAGAACTGTGAACATTTTATTACAGGTAGTGAAATAATAAATGCAATAAAAAGTTTAAAAAAGGGAAAATCACCAGGAGCAGATGGAATTACATCTGACTTCTATATTAAATTCCAAAATAAACTAGTAGATAGTCTGGAACTATTATTTAACAATATTTTACTAAAGGGGGAAATGCCAGAAAGTTTAAGAGAGGGGGTTATTACTTTAATATACAAGGGGAAGGGAGACAGAGAAGATATATATAAAAAAAACTGGAGACCAATTACACTGTTAAATACGGACTACAAAATTCTGAGTAAAATAATAACAAGTAGAATAGGAGGGAGTATAAATAAAATAATATAAATCAAAGCTGTGGAGGGAAGGGAAGAAAAATTTCAAATAATACTTTGTCAATTACATATATAATAGAATTTTTAAAAAGTAAAGGACAGAAAGGAATCATGTTCTTGTTCGATCAGGAAAAAGCTTTTGATCGAATAGAGCATGACTTTATTTTTAAAACTTTAAAGAAATGTGGATATGGGCCCAATCTAATAAATTTAATAAAAGCGATGTACAATAAAATATTTTCAAGAGTAACAGTGAATGGGGCTTTAACGGAAAAAATTAAAATACAACGCTCAGTAAGGCAGGAATGCCCCCTATCTATGCTGCTATATGTAATAGCTATAGAATCCTTGAACATAAATATTAACAGTAATGCTAATATTCAAGGAATACAAATACCAAATCTGAACTATGAATTCAAAACTATATTTCATGCAGATGACTGCACATGCCTAAACAGAGATGAATACTCATATAAGCATGTACAGGACGAATTCACAAAATTTGGCAAAGTCTCGGGCTCAGCTGTAAATCACGATAAAACGGAAATTTTACTAATAAGCAACTGGAGAGGAAACCACCCTGGGCTTCCCCCAAATCTGATTAAAGAGCATGTAAAAGCATTAGGGATTATTTTTGGGACGAGCTCTACTCACAAAAACTACTGTGAGTTAGCAAAAAAGATTGATTCTCAGACTGAAACTTGGAAATATACAAGATTAAACCTCATAGACCGAACACAGGTGGCTAAAACCTATTTATACAGCCAATTGAATTATGTAATAAACTCTGTTCACTTAACTGAAGCAATGATAGGAACGATTGAAAGAAAAATATTGAGCTATATTTGGAATAATACCATACATTATCTTAAGAAAAAACATATATGCAGATCTAAAGATAGAGGGGGATTAGCCCTGCCAAACCTGAGCATAAAACAAAAATCATTAATTTTAAATAGATTTAAACAATTAGATAATAGTCCAAAATATTCCAGGGAAGCTATATATATTTATAATTTCGGATATTTATGTAGATTTAATAATGAATAATAATAAATTGAGCAAACTCTTAGAATCACCAGGAACATATAGGAGAATAAAAGATATACTATACATATATAGAGATAACAAAAAATTTGGGATTTAAACAATGATACTTATGTTACTTTATTAAATGCAACATTAAGTGATAAACAAGAAATAGACTTCAAACACCCTCAGCTAGACTGGACGACTATTTGGAAAAGCTGGGCAGGTATAGGATCGGCTGCGATACAAAGTAGGCTGTTCCTGTACCTGCAAGACAAATGGTTAACAGGAGAGTTAGCCTTTAAAAGGCATTTAACATCTTATATATCTGAATGTAGGTTATGCGGAAAATTTATAGATTCAAAAAACCACATAATACTATTTTGTACCAAGACTAAACAGGAAAGACAGATACTAAGAAATAAAATTATAAATTTAAATGATAAACAACTTTATATACTGATAAAATTAATGATAAAGTAATTTATAAAGAATTAAATGACTATAAAAACAAAATAATGAAGATAAGAAGAGATTTAGATAATTAATTTGAATTTAAGTCTTTTTTTTTAATAGCATATCTGTGGGATCTTTACACTTTATGCAACCAACAAAACAAACATTGAAAAGGCTACCCAGGGGATTCTAAGGTGCGAGGCCAAAGCTACGGGACTCACGTGTGGTAGTACGGCTCGCACCGAATCGCCAAAGGGAGCCGAACAAGAACATTGCGAAAACAGAAACACTTGCACGCAAATATAACACATGCTATCCATTACATTCTATATTCTCTTAACTATCTTTCCAAATATCCAGCATACAAGACCGAGAAATAAGATTAAGACAAATGTGTCCAACTGAATTTCTCGAGTTAAACTGAATCTGGAATAAATTAAATAACAACTATAAAGATTTGACTATATGCCAGTCCAAACATTAACACAATATAGCATACATACATAATAGCACACACATATAGCACACATGGACAATACTGATCACCGGCAATGATCACTTACAATAAATAAACTCCAAGACCAGCCCGGGTTGAGGAGTATTTTACAATAGAATAGGAAAAATGGTGTATAAACCCTAAAACAAAAATTCATAAAAAGAAATTCTATAAAATTAATACAAATAGCACACACATATTAATAAAACAGAAAAACATTTTGAAAAAAACCTTTAAATTTTAGAACTAGGGAGTCTCCTCTATGATCACAAGTCTGAGAGGGACCACACCAATAAAACTAAGGGACTTGCACATCTTCAGCTGTAGAGGTATGTAATATGTTAATTTTTTATGTATATTATTTCTTATGCATATTGTAAGTTATAGCTATTGTACTACCATATTTATTTTTGTACATTTTCTATGTAGCTTTGGCTTGCGTGGTATAATGCAAATATTTTCTATTCTTGTTTGTGACTTAGCAAGAGATTTATATTAGCAATATAAGGTTGCATTTTATTAACACACGTTTAGTACCATAGGAATCTTATCAGACACGGGTTCACTTCTGAACCTGTTTATTTTTTTGTGATATTGTACTGATAATGTAATTTGCATAACTTACCTATATAACGTCATTACGTTTTATCCTATATGCCCGTGTCATGAATAGTAAACGGTGTTAGATGTATTTTCAGCTGATCAGAGTGATCCATGGTGATCGTGGTCGACGTGGTACCAGCTACAGAGCTAACCAAAGAAGTTAACCATAGCAGCCGTAGAGCTGAGTGAACAATGTTGCTGGTCAAGTAGCAGATGATCGGGCGTTGCTGTTCGAATTGGTGGACGCTGATTGCACGACTGACCAAGGAATTGAATGGTGGTCGGTGACTACTTATAATGCTGATTGCTTGATTGACCAGTGCGACTGGTAGCCAAGTGTGATATTGACGGAGTGTTTTGTGTTACTCCATGCATGTAATCTTTTAGCCGTGGGGTAATTTGGGGGTTTTGTTATACCCAGTGTTTTGGGAGTGTAAAGATAATTTTGTATGATATCTGTCCTATCAATTCATCATTTTACTATTTGAGTAAAATACCTCAGTTTTCCCTATTTGAGTGAATACATCGTTTTTACTATTGAGCAAAACGAATTATTTTTACCGTGTGATATTACCATGATTCGTTCACCTTTGTCCTTGTACTGTGTAAAGTCATTTATTTATATTTATATTTGTTGCATTATTAGGTTTGTGCGGATTATATTTATGTGTCCAATATTTGGATTTTATACACGCACGTATTAATCATAATTCTTTTCTTGTTTAAGTCATACATCAATAAACATTGTATTTGTATCACCATCAACATTGTTCTGTCATAAATCCGAAATCCCAACTCGGTTGTCTTGTTACACCCTACTTGTGGACAAGGCATACGTAGCAATAATGCCAAGGCTCACATATGTTCAGGAAAGAAATGATGTCACATTTGTCACCAAATCGTAGACTTGGAACATGAATGCTTCATTCAGAAATACCATTCCAAACATGAAGAGGAAGATGACCAGAAGAAAGGCAATTTCATCTTTTTCGATTTCGAATGCATGCAGTAGACCGATATTCACATTCCTAATTTCTGCGTGGCTCATCGAGCATGCCAGAAGTGCATCCAAGACCCTATCTTTACTCATTGCCCTCACTGTAGCAAGATTCCTGGAGGACGTGAAAAAATCTTTCAGGGACCGACGAGACGTGGAGCCAAGAGGACATTGAACATTATGGAGATTGCCATTGCCATGCCACGATGACGGCTCTCAATTTCCCGGGATACGATGGACAATTTCTTCTCATATACTATATGGAACAAAGTACCGAACGTCCTAAAGTGACTTTGAACAGAGCCAAAATCATTTCCTTGTAAGTGGGACAAGTGCAGTTTAAAGATTCGATGAGTTACTTGGATATGCCATTGAGCCGAATGCCTAAAACGTTTGGAATGACAGAAATGGCCAAAGGCTATTTCCCACACTTGTTCAATACCAAAGCCAGTCAACACGCCGTTCTACCCCATTTGCCCGAGGCTTACTACTACGACCCGGACAACATGCGCACTTTACAACGAGAAGCTTTCTACGCTTGGTACCATGCTCACGCCTCGGACCCCTTCGACTTTCATGAAGAAATATTAAAGTATTGTCGTTCTAACGTGGACATTGTACGGGATTGCTGTGGAACATTTCGAGAACTGTTCATGGAGTACGGAGGGATCGATCCTTTGAAAGAAGCCTACACCATTGCAAAAGCGTGTTTCTTAGTGTACCGTCAGCGATTCATACCCGAAAACACCTTGGCTGTCATAAGCCTTCAAACGACAAACTTTGACAAACATCAATATTGGGTCAAAGCCCTATGCTGGCTACATTACTTGTGAGACAAGGAAGACAAATGGATCCAACATGCCCACAACGGAGAAGGCGAAAAGACCATCGGAACGTATTCGGTGGATGGCTGGGACTTAGAAAACCCTCAGATCGTATACGAGTTTAACGGATGCTTTTTTCATGGATGTCCCATCTGTTACCCTCAACGTGGCACTAAAAATCAGTTTTTACAACGTACCATAGAAGACTTGTACCAGGCTACTTGTCAACGGCGCTTAAAGTTAGAACAGCAAGGACCCCAAGTGGTGGAACTGTGGGAACACGAGTACGATCACAGTTTGAAAACCGATCCTGAGTTTAAAAGCATCGTGGAAAGTTACAGGTTGGTGGACCCACTGAACCTGAAGAACAGTTTGTATGGAGAACGAATGAATGTTACCTGTTTGCTGTACCAAGCTGACGAGGAGAAATGAGAAGAAATCAAATACTTGGACGTGTGTTTGCTGTATCCTTACCTGTGCAAATATTGTTACTTTCCCGCAGGGCACCCGCAACTGCTGACGGAGCACATCGACCTGGTCTACATTCGACAATATGAAGGATTGATTAAATGTAAAGTCTTGCATCCCACGGACTTGTACCATCCCGGTTTACCTCACCATTGCCAAGAAAAACTGACTTTTCCCTTGTGCCGTACTTGTGCCCAAACGTACACCCAAGACCAACCTTGTCAGCATACCCAGGAAGAACAAGCCTTGACGGGAACGTGGGTTAGTGTGGAATTGTTTAAAGCTCTCGACCTGGGATACCAACTATTAGAAGTGTACGAAATTTACCACTTTCCCAAGACAGTACAAGGCGACGAGACTCAGAAAGGCATTTTTGCAGACTACGTGGATGCCTTTCTGAAACTGAAACAAGAAGCCAGTGGCTATCCTTCCTGGTGCCACACTCCCGAGGACCAAAAGAAATTCAAAGAGAAATACTGGGAGCAGGAAGGCATCACTTTAGACCACTTGTAGAAAAAGGAAGGAAGGAGATCATTTGCCAAAATGATGATAAATTGCTTGTGGGGCAAAACGACCATGTTTACCTAAGACGGAGTATTTGACAGAACCTTCCCGCTACTTCCAGATGATTCACAACAAAACCAAATACATGAAACACGTGGACGTCGTTCGTGAGGACTTGATCTTAATCAATTATGAAGAAGAGCTGGACTTTGTAGAAGCCGTAAAATTTGGAAATGTCATCATTGCAGCTTACGTGACAGCTCATGCTCCCTTAAAATTGTATTAAGCTAGATCGTGTATTGTATTTTGACACGGCCAGTTGCATCTACATCGATCGCCTTCGTTACTGACACCCTGTCATCGAAGGAAACCGTTTAGGAGCCTGGACGGACGAGCACCCCGATTACAAGATGCTAAGTTTTGTTAGTGGCGGTCCCAAAAATTACAGCTATGAATACCAACATCCACAAGTACATGTGTACACCGAGTGTAAAGTGAAAGGACTGACTCTCAATTATCGCACCAGTCGGGTGGTGAACTTTGGCTTGCTGAAAGAAGCGTTGCAGTCTGGACAGCATGGAAACTTTAAAGTGACCACCTACGAACCGCACAAGATTGTACGTTTACCCACACACCAAATCGTCAGTTGGCCCTTGGAAAAAGTCTATCAAATTATGTACCAGAATAGAGTTTGGTTTCCCAACCACTTCACTTTACCGTACGGCCAAATCGATATTGGCCAGCACATAAATAGGGACAACGTTCAAGACCAATAGTTCATTGTAACTACCAATACCAAGCGAGAAAGATGAATATTTTCAAACAGCAAGTATCAAGCGAGAGCAAACTCGAGTGCGATGCTGTGCCTTGCGATGGCAGGGATGCCGCACGCTGTGACCTCAGCGATTCGGTATCACATCATGCGTACTTTGCTATGACTACTACTACCATACCTATCATGGAAAGTGATGCTGACGGATACAAAAGTGATGCCACTTGTTATCGTTCACCTTTTCACCTTACTGGTTTTCATTGTCAATGTCATCCTCCATGCGAAACCATGTGGCTACCACCCTACGGATATCATCCAACCCTGAGCGTTTGCCTGAATACTGCGACTTTGAAAGTCAATTCCAAACCTTCCAAGGAAAATGGCTAAAATATCTGGGAGGACCTACCCCCGAAGAATTAGCCAGAGCGGGATTTATCTACTTTGGTGAAGGGGATAAAGTCAAGTGCTTCAGTTGCGGTGTGTCACTTAAACACTGGAAGCAGAAAGCCTCGGCTTACCTGGAACATGCTCGACGGTCTCCTCACTGTCACTACCTATTTTTAGTGGGACCTAGTCAATGAAGTGGCCTACCATGTCGTTTAAGAAACCAGCTAGGCTAGGTCCCTAAAAAAGTATTTAAACCGCATTTAAAAGATAATATTCAAAGATTGCCAAACGAATTGCAAGAGAAGTAATACAAGGAAGTTTGGCAGAGACTTGCCAGAGAAAAATCTCAATTGGTGACTGAGAATTTTTTATGTTAAGAAATTCACAAGTGGAAATTGACAAAAGTCAACAAACAAGTCAGATTTCTCTGAATCAAAGTGTGCGTTCTTCTGAATATTCCGCTTTAGACCGTTTACGTCAGAAGATTTTATTAACATTCTTGATCGTTACCCTGAATGGCTGTGGTCAGAAATTACTCACTACGTCCATCACTTTCGCTCTAGGAGAAGTTTTTGAATAAAATAAGGACAATTAGAAGTGACCCCAACATGAGTATAAGTACTGACTGACATGGTTATGGATACTTTACAAGAGAACATTAATGGTTTGCCTTTGGTGTTGAGAGAACGCATTTACCGAGTGTTGGTCCAAGTACAAGTGAAACACAAGAAATAATTGCATCCTACCAATCATCAACGTTTAAGTTATCGATGGTATCTGAATGCCATAAGAGACTTGATTCATTTGAAAGTGTTCAAATTGTCGGACCTTCAACAACTACCTAATGGATATCGATTTACGTATTTCAAGATTCAAATAAATTGTGAAGTTCCAGACGGCAAAGAGCTGGAACAGAATTACAAAGACTGTCTAAATTTACCACGGTATGTTTTGGACATCACACCTTTACGAGAAGCCTTTTGTAAACGTATGTTAGATTATCAACAAATACTGTTTATCTAAGGATAGACTATGGAGTGAAAGTGTCTCAGAAGAAACTATACCCTTTTGTTTGTCAAATTCATCCAGTAAATACGAGGAAACTTGAATAAAACTAAGGGGCATTCATGTATTAATGTGATGTGCATGTTAGTGACTAAACCATTTAGATTCACCACTGGAGTAAAATCATCTCTGTGCAGAAAGTACACTTATGACTTCCGAAGAAAAGAGGGTATAAAAACGGACTGCCATGCCGCGACCTTTAGCATTCCTGATACAACAGATTCCGTGGAAGAAAATCAACGACAGTATTCAGACGGTGGAGGAGTACCATTGCATTTTACAAGGACTGTGTCCATTGAATTGGGTCGACGTGTGATGTGCGTCTTAGTGACTTGCTTTCTGGGATTTCGTTTACCAGCCGATTCTCTGTGGATTCTTTACGAACAGTACATACCACCCAAAACATGAAAGTGGTTCCGTTAAATGTACACGAGAGACTCATTCTGTTAAAAGCCTTGCACTTTTATATGGATACTTTTAGACCTCTACGGGGAAACAAGATTCGTCAACGTTTAGGCACTGAAGACTTTTACGACGATGTGTGTGTAGGTTGCGACTTACACCCTCACTGGAAAGATGTCCATGACTGTAAAAGTTGGGGCTTCGAGGCTTGGACAAAAGAAGTGGCACACTATGCCCAAGATTTGTGATCCAGTGAAAAAAGTAACTTTTTAGCCTGTGTTAGTGACAGTGCCAGAAGAACCAGTCACCGAGGAAAACCACCCCATTCAGGACAGGACTGTCATCGACATCCCCGAAAGGCCATTCCAGGAGGACCTCTGTGTGACTGTGCCAAGTGTAGAGACTTTAAGAACATTACACACTGTCCCTAGGACACCACACATTCGTCTCCAAAAATGTTGTACAGATACTTGTTTATATTCCACTTTGATCATTTGGATGTGTATTTTATCCATGTACTTAACCATTTGGCTTTTATGTATTTTTTGTCTTTCGTTTTGTTCACATCTAAAGATTGCAATAAACGTGTCCTGAAGAAAGTATAATAACTCTTGCCTTGTCTGACTTCGTGTCAAAAGTGCCAGTTGGGATACCTTGTATTTTTGCCATCCCTTTAACATGCTAATTGCTGGACCCAGCGGTTCAGGCAAAACCGTTTTTGTCAAACGTTTGATCGAACATAAATATCAGTTGATCGATCGTTCACCTCAACGGATCGTGTGGTGTTACCAAGAGTGGAAATCGGCGTACAGCCTCCTGCGAGAATTTCAAGGCGACTCCTTTGTGTTTGTGGAAGGCATTCCTGGCGAAGACGACGGGATCGTGTTTGACCCCAGTCGAACACATCTAGTCATCTTTGATGACATGTTAGGAGAAGGCGAAGAAGAAATTAAACTGTTTTACGCGCAAAGGGCATCATCGTAATGCCAGTGTCATTTACATCACTCAAAATTTGCTTCAACAAAGTAAAGACCGTCGCACCATCGGTCTCAATGCCCATTACGTTGTCTTGTTTAAAAGCCCTAGAGATAAATTGCAAGTGCAAGTCATAGCCAAACAGTTAGGAATGCCTAGGCTGACTCATGCATACGACGACGTCACTCAAACACTCAAACCCCACTTGCTTATTTACTCGTGGATTTAAAACCCACCCACCCACCCCGATTATTTGCGATTTCATACTCATCTGTTTCACTAATGGTGCCAAGACGGAGGACCTGTCGTGTACACGTCCCCGTCGACTTAACAACACCAATAACAACAACAACAAATATATAAAAACGACGGACACTTTGGGACTGTCTCACACAGCGTCAACATGACGTTCCTTCAGTCTCATCTTCCCGTCAAATTGATTCTTGTCTTGCGCTGCATCAGTCGCGACAAAAAACCACAAATACGTGCTCGTGTCTTGGAAACCAGTCTCAAAGAAGTCTTATGATGATTTACGGTGACAGCAGATTAATTACTGCAAGGCATCATTCACATTCCACATCAAACCAAATGCTTTTAGAGAAAAACAATGTAGCCTTGACGCAACTGGCCGATACTCACATCGACACTCAAACCAAAAAGCAAAGCATGGAGGTAGTGGTTCTCTAGGAGGTGTCATCATTCGCTCCCTCTTAAAATGGGATCCTAACGCTCCCAAAGTCCTCCCCCCCCCCCAACAAAAGCCACTCCCCAACACAAAGATACCCAGAAGAAAAAGAGCAGCGGTGTCAAGACCAAGTCACAGCCCCAGAAAAAGAAAAAGAAAAGCCCCCAGAAAACAGCTTCTACTCGCAAGGGAGGTACTGCAGCCAGGATGCAGCCTTACATCCCCAAGCCACGACCTACAGCGATGGTGACTACGTCTCCAGTAGCTTCAGGTTCTTCCACTTCTCCGTTGCTGTTGATGCCTGCCAAACCCTATTTGACACGTGTCTTTCCTAATTTAATGAAACATTGTAAACTCGCGTCTCCAAGAACGTCTCCTCCAGTGGTGTCACCCTCTTCCTCTTTAGCAGCAGTGGCCGCTGCTCACAAAGTACCTACCCCCAAAATCAAAGTCCAAGAAAGATCAGGCATGTTACAGAGTTTACTGGATTTGTCCAAGCAAGAACTGTCCCGATTTAGTCCTTTGCGAACCCCTCCACGAAGCGTGATACATGTCATGAAAATTATTCGACGTAAATTCAATCAGTGGCGACGCATTCCAGTATAAAAAGACCTGAGGTAAATGATGGTGATCAGTGTTCTTGTGCTTCTGAACGCCCAAAGATGTCCCCTCAAAGAAGTACACACAGTCACCATCGTTGTTATTCTGTTCAAAAATGAAAAGGAAAAAGAAAAGGACATTCTCATCATCCGAAAAGACATTTAGTCAAGCATCGACGCCACCCTCAGAAAAGACAGAATCGTCCAAAGAAAAAAAAAGGAGCAACCAAAGGGGAGGATTTGTTATGCATCTTTTGTTACCACAGATTCATAAAAGATTTAACGTATTACCACCAGCCCAAAACTAAGATGAAAAGACGGATGTCAAGAGATGGACTTCAGTGTAATTTTGCTCCTGAACCAAAAAAGATGTCCCCTAAAAGAAGTGCACACCACTCTCTGGCCAAAAACGGAAATAGTTGCCTCTTCGTTTAGCCAAACAATAGGACATGTTGCCCTTCCAGTCCAAAGCCCCTGCAAAAGCAACACATTCAAACTGCCTCCAAAGACATCATCGACACCTTGAGCGAATGTTGTCTGAATGTCTTGAAAGGAACGATAACTTTGTCCAAACACCAGAAAGAACGCTTAGCCAAATATCGACGCATTCTTCGTCAAATGGTCCGAAAGAAAATATCCATCCGTTCAAACAAAAGATGTTGATGCAACACAGAGGATTGTTACCCCTGATAGGTCCCATTGTCAAAGGAATAGCAGGAGCCATGCTGGGAGGACTCCTGGGAGGTGTTTTACCCATGGGTCCAAGATAAAAAGGGTCCAGAAGATAAAAGGGCTCTCCGGAATCAATAGATCTCAGTCGTGACCACTGGAATCCGATGGAAGAACGAAAACTGACTTCAGTGCCTTATAAACGATGTATGGAATACGATCGTTGGCAAGAACAATGGACCCCGCATTTACCTCCCAATCTTCATTTGACCGAGATGTCCCAGTTGCAACACGAATTGCAATCGTTGATGGATCACCGTGATTTGTCCAAAACGGAAATATCTCAACGGTGCCATCAACTTTTGCAACTCTTTCACCAGAAAGTTTAGACGAAACAGCTCCACCAACTCTGAAAGATTTTAAGGCTCTGATGAAAAGTCAATCACCACCACTACCACCACCACTCCAGCGGTCAAGAGAGACGCAGCCCCACGTATGCCAGAGGAAGAAGAGGCACTAGAAGTCTTTCAAACACCGTCAGCAGCTCCCGTCCCTAGTAAGATTGCAGCGTCCTTGTTGACCCCTTCCCTTACACCCCAACAAGAAGAACTTAAAGCTTGGGTTAAAAAGATTATGTCCACTCCTCCTTCGACAGAAGTCAAAAAGAAAGAAGTTAAACCAGAAGTGAAAAAATTAAAAACGAATACCAAAGCCATCCCATTAATAATTAAACATCCTGCCGTACAGGAACAAAACAGTCGTACATGCACAATTGTGCGAAAGCGACTATAATTCAATAGTCAAGTCAAGTCAGTCTGGGTAAGATTCCATTCAGTCGATCGGCGGAGAGCAGAGCAGACGTATGTCGGGCTTTGTCACTCTTAAGAAGTGTATGAATCCACAAAGCACCAAAGTTGTAGCAGTAGTTGTTTGGGCACACTGACATATAACCACCGAATCATATCAAGAACTGAGATCGTAGCCAACCTAGCAGATCGCAACCCGCCAAGCAGTTCGACCTGCAGACGAGGACTAGCAGCTCGCCTAGCAGACCGCCAAGCGGTTTCGACCTGCAGACGAGGACTAGCAGCCAGTCCAGCAGCCCACCCAACCGCAACCCAATATGCGCTTACACCTCATCAAGACAAAATTTCGTTTAGGGAGGGAAATCAAAAGGTAAAACTTTTATTAATTTGGCATTAAACCTTCGGGTACTTATTTGTGCTGTCTGGACATTCACCTTTTCTCTCTCTCTTTCTCACCTTAGCCCACTAACAATCATTATCCCCCCCCAAAAAAATAATTACTATAGCATTCGGTACGTACCCTCTTTCAGCTTTTAGAAAGTAGTAGTAAGCAATTAAAGAATTCAAGCCCCTGACCTCCTTCCTGACCTATTTTCTCATTATTCACTATTCCAATTCAAGAGTACCTCGGTAACAGGTCAAAAGAACTCTATGAGACATAACATCAGCAAAACAAACAACTTACTCAATTTGGCAAATAAACTCAATGACTCCATAAACAACTCGATTAGTGACCCTAATGCCACAACCCCTTCAAATGAAAATAAAGCAAGCAATGAGAGTAGTAACAAAATCCTAACAGATTTCAAACCCAACAACCCTCTCACCTTCCATACCATAATGGGAACAGTTTCATCAAACCCTACCTCATGTGTAATCGCTCAACGCCCCTTAAACGTGATTTCAAACATTCCACTGGGCGATCTCTCACCTTCATTTTGAGGCGAAAAAAACCTATCGGAGCCAGAAGGATTCATCAAAACTCCTCAAATGCCCCCTCTTATACACAGCACTCCAAGAACAAACAACAAAAGTGCATCAGCAAATTCCACATCCCAAACAAACACGCCCATTTAAAGTGGCCTGGAAATTCTAAATTTATTGCCCAATAGGAAAACTCCAATTCAAATTCCTTTCAACTACAGCTCAATGGCAATCTTAGAGGAGATTGCATCAGAACTTTCCACCCTTCCTTTGCCAGACGTTGCGATACCAATTCCAGTGGGAGAGGATAAAACACTCCCAGGCGTAACAGAAAACCAGACCGCACCATCTCCACTTTCTCACTCAACTGAACCATCCAACCCTCTCTCAACGTCTATCCCAAACTCACCACCATATGCAATCCAATCCCCAATCTCATATCTACCCCAATGCTTATCTCCATTACCTCCCTCACCCACATGCCCTCATCTACAGCTAACCCAAAACCAACATGCCAATTCTGAAACAGACTATCAAAGTTTCACCATCACTAAAATAAATCGTGGCAAGAAGAGCGAGACAAATTAAGTATCTCCCATGCTACCAAAGCCACCAAAGCCGATAAAATAACAAACCAAACAACATCCGAAAGACAAAAATCAAGGCCAATAATAAATAAAAAACAAAGACAAACCCTTTGCCAAAAATAATCCACTCTAGTCAAACTCCCGGACCCTCAAAGGAAGCAGAACTGGAAATCGAAGGATTATTTGGAACAGAAGAAGAAGAAAGCAGCTTCTACATGCATGCTCTATCGCCCGCCAGAAGGGAAAGATCACCGGAACAGAAAATAGATCAAGGAAAAGGAAAAACGCCTGCAAACGGAATATCAAAAGCCCAAAAGACGAGGATTGAAAACACCAAGAAGACAAGCAAAACAAAGCATACATCCACCCATGAACTTCAAACACCTAAACCACAAGTCCCCAACCCAATGAAAGAAAGAAAAATAAAAAGACGGAACAGACAAACCTTGCTACCCGAGAAAAAACACCGAGCAAGAACTCATGCCACAGCAAAGAGCACACACTTTTTCTCACCTGCAGAAACTTAAAATCCATCAATCTCAGTACCAGAAGAATTGCATCAGCCCTGACAAAAATACACGTGGCAGCCTTTCAAATCATCAGGCCAAAAACCAACTACATTATAATCAGGTGTAGTACCCTTAAGAAGGTGGCCAAGTACATGGAAATGCAGTACATCGGTCCAATCAGAATATGCATGTCAAGGCACAATGCACTAAAACCAAATTCAGCGAGCAGCCACCAGCAAGAAACTACGAAGAATAAGGATAAGGAAAGAAGGACTACAACAAAACAATTGGAATCAACCAAGCATAAACCAACCTACAAAAACGTCATAACACTTAATGTAAAGCACAACTCCTTAAGCAACAGTGAGATTGCCTGAGAGTTGATGACACAAGGAGCTGATATCTCCAGGGCATTTAGACTACGGACTAATCGTGGCCTTGTGTCATCGGCTATTTTGTTGGAGTTCAATTCAATTCCACCACAACTTGTTTATTTTGATAGCTACTCTTACCCCTTTCAGGAATATATCAATAAGCCTCGATTTTGAAGTAAGTGCAAATCGTGGGGACACTAAGCCAACAAATGCAAATTTAGGAAAAGATGTGACACTGGTGGCGGTAGCCACAATAATAAATGCACATTTATGGGTCAAAGATGTGCACATTGTAGTGGACCCCACATCCCTATCTCTGACGAGTGCCCATACACTAAGAAAGAAAAGGAAACTATTCGACTTAAGACGGTACAAAACCTAACATATCCAAAAGCTAAGGAACTAACCTGCCTGCAAAGTACTCGTCATGGGGGAAGACGGGGGCCAATCTCCCAAATAACCCTATACAAAGTCCCCCAACACCAAATCAGCTGACAGGAAGCCCTCCCCCTCTGCCCCCAAAGGGGATCGTTAAGCAGGTAGAGCACACTTACACCGAAAAGGACAATGCAAATGCTAACAAATCACCAAACTCGGACTTACCGATCACCCATCAAGATGTATAAGCAAAACCCAATAAGGAAACCACACACAACACGAATACAAAAGCAATAGGAAATGTAAGTGACAAAGGTACAAGCAATGCTAGTAACATAATTATTCCATCCCCAGAAGTGTTCTCTCATACCACCATTATCTCTTATTTAAAAGATTTATTAGTAGGTATCACAACATTCTCCCAAAATAACCTCATCCCATTCATCCCCTTTATTCAAATTGCTTCTAGATTTGTTGGAGAATCACTTTGTTTTCATTCAGCAAATCTGATGGATATCATCAACAAAAACAACAAAGTTATATATGCATGTATAAATGGACAAGGCTAGGATAAACAAATTAATAATTTGGCAATGGAATAGCCGGGGTCTTAACATGAATCCAAATCCGAGACTCGAACCCACGCAGACAGAGGTGAGATGGCAGTGATCCGTAACGGTGAGCGCTTTAAACCACTCGGCCACTCGGGGCCCCTTGAATAAAGCAGAATTACTGATTTAACTTAATAAAACCAACCAAAAACCGGATATCATTTGTATTCAAAAACCTTATTGCATCATAATTCTAAATGTTTGCCAAGAATCCCCGGTTTTTCCAACAGCAATTTAGTCATGAGAGATAACGAAAGCAAAGGAGTGGGTCTGGCTATCTTTGTCAGCGACTCACTTCCAAATATATCCTTCAAACAACATTCAAACCCAGAAATTGACCCAAACCACCCCATAACCTTTGAGTATCACTCGGTACCTATACACACTGGCCAACTAACAATTGACATTTTTAATATTTATGACAATGGAAAATCATATACTGTTTCCCCTCTAAAGTATACTCACTTAACCGGCTCCGCGAATGCGTATATAGTCTGTGGCGATTTCAATGCACATAGCAAACGATAGGGAGGAACTTAACTGAACAAGAGAGGCAGAATGATTGAGGAATGGGTATATAATAATAACCTAGTTATACTTAATGACAGGACTACAACTAGGATTAATCAAGAGGACGGTTCTTTATCAGCACTAGACCTGACAATCTGCAACCCCAAATTAGCAGCCGTGACAAATTGGGGAGTGGATAAAGGAACCACATTAGGTAGCGACCACTTTCCAATACACATCACCGTCAATCTTACCAACACAATCGCCACCTTCTCAAAAATACATAGATGGAGATAGGATAAAACCGACTAGCACACTTTCAACTCCTCCCTATCCGGTATAACTGTATCAAAATTTCAAGACGAAGACATTGACAAATACAACCAAAACATCCTAGAAGCTATAAACGAGGCAGCCACAAAAAGCATTCCCAAATCAGGAAAAGGAAACATTACTATTTCAAAATTACTCATTCCATGGTGGAACGATGATTGCAAAAACATAATCAGAGAGAAAACGAAAGCCCTAAACAAGTTCCAGCACACAGGCCTATCAACAAATTATATGGAATATAAATCCAAGGAAAAACAGGCAAAGCTTGTTACCCTAAGAGCAATGGAAACATCATGGCATACACACTGCTCTACCCTTGATATTAAGCAATGCAATTACAAACAGATTTGGAGGAAAATAAAAGCCATGAGAGGCAACAATAGCAACAGCATACCCAGTATTACGGGATTTATAACCAACACAGATAAAGCTGAACAGCTGGCAAAACATTTTGCCGGGATGAGCAGCAATTCAAACCACTCAGCACAATTCCAAACACACCGAGCAATAGTTGAGAGTAAGTATCCTTATTTATCCATTGATATGGATCCCAAATATTCCCCTCTTAAAGCTGATTTTTCCGTTGAAGAGTGGAAAATAGCCATCAGAGACAAAAATAAATCCACCTCACCAGGAGAAGATAATTTAGGATACGAATTTTAAAAAAAACATCCCTCCCAACATTGAAGAAATCCTGCAAGACAAATGATAAATAAATCTTGGAAGACAGGACAAATAGCCAAAAAATGGAAACAAGCCATAGTCATCCCAATTCCAAAAGCCGGTAAAGACCCAACCGAACTATCATCCTACAGACCTATTTCACTCACTGACACTATCTGTAAGCTGATGAAGACAATGATTAATAACAGACTCAAACATCACCTTGAAAGTAACAACCTTCTCTCAAAGAACCAAAGCGGCTTTCGCAACAAAAGATCCACCTTGGACCAGCTAGTAAGGCTCGAGTCGCGCATCAAACTAGCATTTAATGCTAAGCGAGAATGCGATCGACATCTCATAGACATTTTTCTGGACCTTGAGAAAGCCTTTGATTTGGTTTGGACCGATGGCCTCATTGCTAAGCTGAACTATCATGGGATCAATGGACAAATGGTATCATAATGTTTTAAAAGGAAGACACATTAGGATCAGAATAGGGGACCAATATTCAGAAAAACACGCACTAGAGAATGGTACCCCTCAAGGAAGTGTGTTAAGCCAACTCTCTTTAACATCGTCATCAACGACCTTGAACGCGTTGTTGACCTTAGAAAAATCGACTTATCACAGTTTGCTGATGACAGTGGCATATGGAAGGCAGGCAACCCATACAGCCAACAACTTATCGCTGACCTACAAACCAACCTAACAAATATTGGTAAATGGGCTGAAAAATGGTGGTTCAAACTATCAAAAGGAAAACCAACTGGAATTTTATTCTCTCCTAATGCTAGATACAAGATAGAACCACCCATCCTGTACATTCAAGGCGAACCCATTGTGTTCGGCAAAGTAGCTAAATATTTGCTGATGTATTTCGATCAACATCTCACATGGAAACAACACATTATTAACTAAGACGCAGATGCAACGGAGATCTAACCTCCTCAAAAACATCAAAGGGTTAAAGTGGGGAGCCGACCAAGACACACTCGTAACGCTTTATAGGGCCCTAATTAGATCAAAATTGGACAACGGGTGTCAGATCAATGCCTCAGCAAAGCCTTCCCTCATTAAACGGCTAGACACAATCCAAGCAAAAGCGTTACGTGTATGTACAGATTCCCTTAACAACACTTCCATACACGAACTGCAGATCCTTACAGGCGAAACATCCCTAACACTAAGAAGAGAAGAACTGACCCTGAAATACGCAGCCAAACATTCAGTTCATGAGCTTTATCTCCCTACAAGAGAAATCATCAGCAAATGCAACATCACGTTTAGCCAGAGACTCGTTCCCTTCCCACCATCAGGAGAAAAGATCCATTTATTAGGGAAAGAACTTAATATCAACTCTCTCCAAGCAGAACCAATTCAACACCCAGGCCCTACACCATAAACATGCAAGAATCCAAATATAAATTTATATCTACAACCTTTGGCTCCAAACAAGACCAAGAGTTGGAGATAAGATCCAAACTCTTAACAATACTTGACAACTTCTATAAAGAATTTGTCAAAATTTACACAGATGGATCGAAATCAAAAGACCTGGACAGAACTGCTGCAGCCCAAACTATCCCGGAATTGGATAAGGAATTAGGAAATAGACTACCAGACGGTAGCTCTATATACACAGCAGAATTCGGGGCCATATTGGAAGCAATAAAACTTGTAAGAAACCAAAAATTCCACAAAATGCTAATAATTACCAACTCACTCAGCGTCTTAAAATCACTAGAAACTGGGAACTCAAAGGGGCGAGAGAATCTCCTGAAAGAAGCAAAATTGCCTCTAAAAAACACGATGAAGCAAGATCAAATTGGTGAATTCATGTGGGTGCTCTCACACATCAACTTACCTGGCAATTACAAGGTCGACTTGGTGGCAAGATCCAAACATAACGACCCAAACCCAATATGTATCGAGTACAGCATCCCAGAGATATATAGTATGATAACCAAAGCAGTCACTTCGAAATGGCAAATTGAATGGGATTCATGCCCAAAAGACCACACGCTTTACTCGATACAAAAAGTAGTGAGTCGAAAAACCAAAGCCCCAATAACAATCAATAAACATAACCAACGAGTCATTAATGGAATCAAAACTGGCAAAAGACTACTAGCAGGCATATAGGGAAATACATTCAACACAATAAGGAAAGAGTAACCAGTTGCCCCCACTGCCCCAGTACTGAGGACCTCCTGCACGTATTCAACGTTTGCCCAAAGTGCCAAATACCAAGGGAAAAGCTAATCAGTTCCTCAAAGACATTAGCTCCCCCTACACCTATCCGGAATTACTTTCCCAGAGCAACCCAAATCCAAAGCTCACTAACGAGTCCATATTGGTTTTACTCAAAGAGAGAGATGAAATAGGAAACATCTAATACTGTCTCAACAAACAATGAAATTTGACAAATGCAAGATCACCCTATTCGTTTCATTGATAAACCTATAATTGGAACAAAAATTGCACCCAAAACGAGCCGTGGAACTGATGCCTCCTCCGTAAGTGCGTCAGAAGACTCTATGAGTTTTGACGGGGTGGGTGTGGGTGCGGGTGCGTCATACAGTTCATTACCCAATTAAGGGTGGTCCAGGCTGTGCTCGGGCCAATGATGCTCATGCACCTACTACGATACCGTGGGCGGCGTGAGGGACGTGGCTCGTCAAGCAATGGAATCAGCGATATGCAAGTAAGCAATGCAGTGGTAACTATTGTTCCCATCCTCATTCACTTATTATATAAAGCCTATAACCGATTATCACTATTAACCACAATACCATCACATTCATCCCAAGAAAGAACCAAAATTGAAATAAAAGCCACACACAAGCGAGTCGTGTGGCTGGTGACCATACCATAGGGGCGTCTATGAATTCATCGGAGGCCTTGATGTATTTTTAACGGGGTGGGGAAGTGGGTGCGAAGATGGCATACGGTTCATCACTCAAGCAGGTGTGGTCCAGGCTGTGTGCGGGTCGATGCTACAACTGCACCCATCACCCATCACGGTGTCACATGGGTTCCAGAAATACGATTCATTAGCAATGCAATATGACTGCAGGTACTAAATTAGTAGGCAGCAGACCCATCCAAATTTTCTCAAACTCAGCTACTAACATCTATTCACTTCTCTCCTCTACATCTCGTGACATAGTGGATCTTTCAAACAGTAACAATCAAAACTGGCTTGTTAAACTTAGTCATTATAAGGTGGCTTAAACTCCAGCCATCGGGGCCAGCTGCACAACGCGGCAACGATTCGGCTGACTAAATTATTAAGTATAATGTAGAACTGCAAATTATCCTTATAAGGTGGCTAAAAACCCAAAGCCATCAGGCCCAGCCGCACAATGTGGCAACTAAATTAGTTGATTAGGACATAAGACCCCAAGTTATCAATATAAGGTGGCTAAAACCCCGAAGCCATTAGGTCCAGCTGCACAATGCGGCAACTAAACTAGTCAATTATGACCTAGGACCCCAAATTTAGAATTATAAGGTGGATAAAAGCAGTCATAAGGTCCCCCGCGTAATGTGGATAACGTTAAATTTTAATTATTACATAATGTATCAGGCAGATACACTGTGTCATTTCTTCCACCACAAACAGCACAAATATTTTTTCAAAAGTTTAAAGACGGCATGACGACATCGTTTGTCATTAGGAAAAATGGGAACCAAAATTAATTATCCCGGATGTATGGCGCCTCCAGTAGTAGAAGAAAACGGGAAATCTAGATTTAATACCTCTTTCCCCTCCCCCTCCCCCTCCCCCAAAACGTATTTGTAACCAACCTGTAGCTTAACTCAAAACAGGTTAGAAAATATATATGTCAGGGGAAGACCCCCTCTCCCACTCCAAAACGATATTTGTATTAACGGGGTCTTCTAGATTTTAGACCCCCCTTCCCTTAGGATAAGATGATAAAACATATTTGTCAGAGAAACCCCTTCCCCATTCCAGATATTCTATAACAGACATACCTTTCGAACTATACATGGTTTCTGCCTGTGCCGATCGATTACTGTAGCCTAGACAGAGACTGCTGTGTTGCGATCGATAACTTTACTAGACACACGAAATTACATCATGTTATTTTAGAAGCCATGGATGATGCAATCATAAGAAAGAATAACTCGAAATTACATCGTGTTATTTTTAGAAGCCATGGATGATGCAATCATAAGAAAGAATGACTCGAAATTGCATGATACATGATATGAATTGCATCATATTATTCCTAGAAGCCATGGATGATGCAATCATAACTAAACTTACATCACTCTACTGAACAAATTATAACTGGATGATGTAATCATAAGAAAGAATGACTCGAAATTGCATTCTAGATGACATGAATTACATCATGTTATTCCTAGAAGCCATGGATGATACAATCATAACTAAGCTTGCATCACTCTACTTTTAACGCTATAAAAGGCAACCAATTTTTCCTGTGTGATCATTCCGCAGATGTGTTCGCTGGGAGCATGAAAGGTAAGTGAGATTTTTCTTGAAACTTTAAGTCCATTTTTTTAAAAAAAAAACTTTATTTCGTTTAGGTGAGGTAAATGGTACTCAATTTATATTTCTTCATCAATTATCAAATGTTCAACGGTATCTATCAGAAATAATTCACTATCGTGTTTATACAAATAAAATTTAACTTTTCCGCTTACTTTTCGATGACATCAAAATAACTCTCTCATTGTTACCCTGTTGATAAAATACTTACAACCTTTTGCAAAAACCTTCGACCGGTTTAGGTCAATATTTATTTTGGTATATTTTATTTGACTGATCGGATCATGAAGATTATCGTATTTTTGTCCGAGATTGTCTCTCAGCTTCTCAAGATAATCAAAATATTTGCTGTCATCTGATTTAATAAGCGAGAGTTTTATTCTGTCAAATTTACTAAAACAAATACCTGAAATTTCATCATTAAATTCAAACTGTAGTGGTTGGCCGTTAATCATCAACACCTTATCCTTACTATTAACTCCATCGGCTAACGTTAAAGTTTAAAACATTATTTCTAAAGTTTAGACAAAATTCATTAAAACAAGTCGGTTTGCGTAGTGTCCAATAACTAGTGTATAAACCCTGTCCTCGCAATAGCGTTTGTCATCAAAATTACTTAGTCCACGTTTTATTATTGTATCTGTTTCAAGTTTGTGATGATTTATTCTAATAACATTTCTTTTAATAAAGCTGACATTATTGTTTAGTGCTGCTTTAAAATCATCAATTTTCATACATATGTTTACATATCCACGAGGAATACCTTTTGCTTTTTTTGTCAGTTTATCGTCATCTAAAATTACAGCGTACATTTTACTTCTTAGTCCAACAAATTCCTTAACTGGCACAAACATAAATTCGACCTTAAATTTACCAATAACTCTCTTGTTAGCTGGATCATGAAATCCACTACTTGCTGGATAATCCGATAAATCAAATAGGTCACGGTGGTCATAGACGTCTTGATATACATCTTTCCATTTTATATTATAAACTAGCGAATCTGTATCAGTAAACAATAAATTTGAATCTGGCCAGATTCTCTTAACAAACCCGTAGTGAAAATCGTACATCAACCACTTTGATATGTCCAACACCGACGCACCAACATAAATTGGTTTATTTAACTTTAAATTTGTCTTTCGTCGCTGTATTGCAACAAGAGTTACATTAAATATTTTCATACTGACAAAACCGTCATCGTTAACTAATTTATTCCTGCGATTTTTGTCGTTTACAATTTCAATATTGATACGTTTTCTGGTATTTTCCATTGTCTTACCGAACACGGAATTGTTCATAAGTTTAAAGAAGTTTTTCTCAAATTCTGTCCTAGAAGTTGCGCGACGTTTGGTATTTAAATCAATATAATCTGCCATCCACCTCGACTGATTAAATTTTAGCACGCGATGAACTGTCCTTAAGACCAGTCCAGCATCTATAGCTTGTTTTAGGTTTCTGTAGTGCATCACGTAATTCTTCTTACCCAGTAAATTTGGAACTAGCTTATTAACAATCGAATTCTTTTGCTGTTATCCCTACCTGTTGTTCATGTGATAATAAACTATAATCTATTACTATCGACTCTGCACAAAACGGATAATCGTTATGTAGGTTGTGAAGTGACTCAGGATAATCGAGATCAACTTCAACAAAATAACTGATATCTTTTGGAAGATTTTTTTCAGTTTCTTTAAGAAATTGATCTGGAGTTATCTAATGAAATCCACTGCAAGGCATTGGCTCTGACATTGTCCAATTATATAAATTATTAATGTCCAGATAAATAATATAATTGGATGGTTTATTGGGATTATAATTTTTCAGATATGTATTATTAGCTACTGCGTACTTCTTCGATATCACGCTAATTCCGCCTCTGATACCTTTTTCAATAAAATTAAACATATCAAGGTCAGTTAAATGGTCCAGTTCTATCTCACTTGTTTTTAGCAGATTGTCCCAGGATAGTCCTGGAGCGGAATAATACCAACAAGGATCCAATCCATAATGTTCATGACTAACTCGAAGAAAACTCTCGAAAACATCTGCTAGTAATAATACATCTGTTTTCAAATATAAATCATGATATTCACCAAATGTCCTGCATCCGAATTTACTCCAAATCTCTTGTGCATAACTATATTCATCATCTGATATACCTTCGCCTTTTAGCTGCGAATAAAACTTGTTTTTGCCAGGCAGAGAAGTTTCATCAAATCTGCTCCAGTCATCGAGATGCTCGTACGGAAAGATACCTTTTTTTTGTCAGATCGACGTAGTTTCCACCAAAACAACTTTTTCGATTATTGAAATTGTTACAACCTTTTACAAGCTCATCCAGCGGAGCTGCCATAAATTGCAGACTGTCAATGAAACGTAATTTGCCAAGAGTAACTGACATGTACTTTTCAAAATTGTTTGGAATACATTTTATAATGTTTAGTTTAGATTTGACCTCCTCATTGCCAAATGCTTCTACAATGATATGACTATCGTAACCACGAAAATTATGTAAGACGACAGAAATAAAATCAGGCGCATGGAATTTTAAATTACAGTTGTTATGAGCTGCCCCGTGATACTGACCGGTCAGATGACAGTGATCGCGCACTTTATCATCACCTAACAACTTCTCACAAATATAACAATTAACTGCATTATCAAAATCAAGTTGTTGGTTGGATGTTATTTTCATTGGAGCTGTTTTGAATAACCTGTTGGAAATTTTATTAACTTCATCCATGAGATATTTTAGTAGCCACACGGCCAAACTTTCAGATTCGTCATTGCTATATCTGTATAACTTTACTGGAGTAGACATTTTATCATTAGCACAACAAACTACTTTGTAAGCTGCTCCGCAAGGAACATGTATTTTTCTTGTACTCGATTTATTTGGATTATTTTCTGTGCCAGCCAAAGGAACAAGTAGACACTCAAAATCTGCATAAATAACAAACGGGATACATAGCTTCTGATTATAATTTTTAAATTTTCACACTTTTTCTTTCTCTGTTGGCATTGTTATTTTTTGAACATTAACACAATATTTAACATGCTTTTGCAGTTTTCCATCGCTAGAAAAACCTTGTAAACATCTGTAACAGAAATATTTTTTCCATGGTGCTTATTATAATGTCTGCCAACTAACCAGTTAAAGTTTTTCATTCAACAGTAATGTCGTTTATAAAATAACAAATGTATTGTCAACGGCGTAGCATTTTCTGAAATATATCTCCGGTAAACATTTTCACGCTCGTCAAGGCCAAAAACAGTTACTGAAGTATCGTTTTGTTTTTCAAACTTTGGTATCTGATTTTCTGCCACTGGAAAAGTTATCCCATCGAAATCCAATTCGTTTCTGTACGGCAAGCACTTTTCAACTTGGTTGGAGTTACAATGTTGCAGACAAAGTTGCCCAACGAAAACACTCGTTGTCGCTGTTTTTGACATTTATACAACATTTTTTGTTTTTAATTTTTTGAGGGAGATCATCGTAAGAACTACCGCGAAGTACGTTATATTTCATTGTGTGAAATTAAACCTCCGTAATCATCTCAAATTTCCAACCTGATCCTGATGCGGTAAATTCCTGAAGCTTCTTGTTAATTTCTTGGTGTACTTCATTGGCAACTGTGACAATATTTGTTCCAGTTAATATTGTTCGTGATTTAGCTGTTAAATATGGCTCGGCAATTTCGCTGTCGAAATTTGTATTTTCAAAAATTATATCAAGTACAACTTTTTCGATTGCACGTAACTTTGATAAAATTACATGATACTGCACTATTAGCTTGATACTTTTGTGAACTGCAAGTTCTTGCGTCACAATCGGTTGTAAAAGATGAAATAAATTTGTGAAGTTAAAATTTGCTAAAACATTTTGATTATAAAATTTATAACTTTCATCATAGCCCGAAAATGCCGTAGCATTTTTTTCTGCTTTTATAAGGCTCTTCTTGGCAATATCTCGCAATTTTAACATCATATATAATATTTTTATATTTAATTGGTTTTTGTTTATTTTTCAATTAGAAATATAAATTTCTTACAGTATAATGTCAGAAAATATAACAGCAGAGGAACAGGAAGAATATCACGTTTACCTTAAGTACAACTTGTATGCAGGAAATGCACTTGGTTCGGTTATTCACGTCAGATATAGACGACCTTTGGGTAAATCAACACCAGCTGGAATAATAATAAATGTTAAAGGAAATGACACGGAGAGAGTTGAAATGCATAGAAAAGATTTTATTTACACATTATATTGGGGAAATATTTCAGAGGGACAGCGAGTTTATAGAGTACACGGCGCAGTTACTGATGATAATATTGAAAATTTAGCATTGCAAGATGAGTTTCAGTCTCATCCAGTATTTGATTCATATAAAGCATCTGACAAGGGAATTATACGAAATAGAAAAACATAAAAAGTTGTTGGTTTTATGCAAAATGGCCGATATTTGACGGTAACTGTTAGAGGAGCAAAAACTGACCAGGCTTATTATCAATCTCATCGCTTTATTTATGAAACTTTAACGGCGCTATTCAAAATAATTTAGCTATCGACCATATTAACAAAATTAAAAAGATAATAGGATTGAAAATTTAGATTTAGTTACACCAAAAGAAAACACCAAAAGAGGACTAGGTGGTGCTAATAATTTTAAAAATCCCCAAAAAATCAGTTGTTTCAGTGAATCTTGAAACTGAAGAAGAAATAAAATTTAAATCGATTTATTTAGCTGCAAAGCATCGTAAAACTCATACGCAATCAATAATAAATGCCGCTGACGGCAAAACCAAATCAGCAACGTCAATGTCGACCTTTGATAGATTTTTTTTCAGATATGTTTATTAATTCAGTTTTAGGAAGACAATTATGGGCAAACATCAAAACATCATCTTTATCAAATTTTAGTATTATAAATGTACTATTATCAAGTTTATTTTTTTCCGCTGCTCTTAGAAGTATTTTATTAGAGTCACTCTGCATCACAATAACGTCAACAGAGGTATTATATCCCGACATACATTTTCTGAGTGTCTCGGCCAGTTCATTGTAATTTAATATATTAACTTTTTGTTGATATTTTATCTCATTGTTCATTTATTATTATAAGTTAGATTATATTATATGAACTTAATGCAGAGACATGCTGAAATATTTGCTGACGATCCAATCGCAAGTGATAAGATCACTAAAGACAATTTCATCTCTGGCGATGCAGACAAATCTGCTGGTTATAATGAAGATGAAAGTTTATTTAACAACGACGATGATGAAGATGAAGTAGTTGACGTTGTTGACAAAACAAATTACAGCAGACCGACAACTGGACGATGTAATGTTAAATATCATATCGCTAAAAAAATAATAAAATTTAATTTTACTGTTGCCGAACAACACATATTTTGGCAACTTATAAAACCTTTTCTTGGTGTAAAATTTCCAGGCCAGCAAAGGAACATAAAATACGATTGTATTTTTGTTAAAATATTCAATTTGATGCCAGTCGATATTGCAAGAAAATTACATTTAATTTCCTTGTGTAGACCGGTCAAATGTAAATCTGTACTTATGAAGTACGAACAAATATTTATTTCCCTGATTAAATCAGGGTGATTAAATCAGGATCGACCGAGTTGGCACCCAACTATTAAATTTATCGCTATACCCGCGCCATTTAACTAAACTTTTGTTGCCGCGCTTCCTAATAACTTTTTCAATAACGAATATATCTTGCTCAGTTTTTTTGAAGTTCTTGTTCACAAAAACTACCAGTTATAGGTTCACCCAAGAAATCTTTTAACGCATATGTCACTGGTATTGTTAAAAGTACTTTATCAACAACAAATACCTCTTCGCTCCAATTTGGAGTAAATCTTTTCTCGAACACCTTTTTCGTCAGAGAAATTCTAACTTTATCGCCAACTTTAAATTTATGTCTGCGGTACATGTTTTCATTTGCTAGTATCGGATTTTTAATTGCGTCGTTTGGTGACATCCTTGCGGCTCGATGTTTGGTGTTATTATATTCATCAACAATTTGCTGTAAATTGTCAATATATTTATTTGTATTTTTAGCTGTCAAACATTTGTGTATTTTTTCGTTTAGCGTGCGATTAAATCGCTCGACGACAACGCTTTTACCTTCATTTCCAGTGACATTTTTTGATGTTATTTTGTTCTAAAAACAGCTCAAATATTTTATTAAAAAATTCTGCTCCATCATCGGTCCAGATTCTGTTTGGTTTTCTTTCTGTACTAACTATGACCTGTTTTAACGCATCAGTTATCGATATTCCTGTCTTATCTGAAACTGGTACACTAAACGCATATTTGCTAAAAACATCTCCAACATTAGAAAGATATCTTTTATTTTGTTAAATTTACAAAGGCCTGACATATCAACTAAATCTATTGCCCAGATATCGTCAACGGCATTTGCGACAACCTTACGTCCTGGAAACATTTTTGTTTTAGGTTTGTGTAATTCATCTGCCAGATCATCATACCTACCGAGACCAAGTTTATATTTTGCTCCAATAAATCCCTGCACCAACTTTCTATCAACACGCTGTCGCATATTTACAGGCTTCATATCACGAAGTTCGTCCAGCATTACTTTATCGCAGCCGTGCTTATCTTGTTCGTTATCACCATAACAAATGTCGTGGCGCATTGCTATTGCA
>JAECUM010039791.1:0-29627 GCA_016617855.1 Megalonaias nervosa | reverse complement strand
ATATATAATATATATATATATAAAGTTACGAGTCTAGGCTCGTACAAAAAGTAACAAGAACAGAGTGAAGACAACAAGCTTTGTAAAATTTAACAAATAATTTATTTCCCTAGAAAACCAAAGTAAAAATGAGAAAAAGAACTTACGGTTTTCGAATCAAATCCAAAAATAATTCAAGAATTAAAAAATAGAAGTCCTATCAATGAAAAGTCCTAAATGAATCTGAGTTCGAGTACCGATGAAGTCAAGAAAGGGTGATGACGTCTGTTGCAATCTTCAAAGTGTTGTTGTGTCAACAGTTCCTTTGTTGAATCACAGAAAATAATATTCCAGTTTGGAATTCTGAATAAATTTCGATAAATGTCTTTGTCCAAGAATTCTATATGAGCACTAGTATTTTCCAGCAAAAGAATCACTAATTCCATAAAATAAAAAATTCAACTCAAGCTGGTCACAATAAAACACCTTTAGGTGTCAAAGATTTAAAGCCCAACTAGCTAATTCTTCTGAAGAAAAACAGTTATACAGTAAGGTAAGACGCAAAACAGAGTCCCGTATGAGGGTCACGTGGTCACCTTTCTAGAACAACGTAGAAACTTTTTACATGTCTAACAGCACGTATTCAGTATAGCCTTACCTGAAATCAATGGTTCTTACTCTGGGAACAAAAAATGTTTACTAAAAGCCTTACTAGTTCTGAATCAAGGTCAGCAACTAGATACAGTGTTTCCACTACTGGTTGTTTATCAGGTCAAACAAAACTGAACTGAATTTCTAAAAAAAATATCAAATCCAGTAGACAAAGTTACCATTACAATAACATATAATGGAATAAAATAAAAAAATTAAAACTAACAAACATATAATTCAATTACATATACATAACTATATATATATATATATATATATATATATATATATGTTATATATATATATATATATATATATATATATATATATATATATATATATATATATAATGTGTTGCCGCACATTTTAACAAGAATTCCCATTCTTTGCGAGATTTCTCCTTTCAGCCTATTGTTATAGCTGATTCTGAGATGGAACGTCTGCTAAAGGAAACCTATTGGATTCACCGTCTTAATACGGTATATCCAAAAGGTCTAAAATTCCAAAACACTCTACGATATTCATTAATAATTTTTTTTTATTTATTATAAAAAAAAAATTTTTAATTATTTTTTTATTTTTTTATTTTTTTTAATTAATAATTATGTCCCCTGTCTACAATTTAGTTAAGAATAATTTTATATTATTCTAATTTACTGAATAACTTGACTAGTGAAAGTACAAATGAATATCATAAAAATAAGTTTAAAAATTCTTTACAAATGAAAGGGCATTTTAAAATAATTCTGAATATATTATGATTAATTATTTATAAAATACTTATTCATTTTATGATTATAAATATTATGCACACCACAATTGTTTAATTAATTATTATTATATAACTTGAGTTCTGATAAAATATGAACATTCGTCAATAATATATATATATATATATATATATATATATATATATATACTATTTAAATATGCATTGTACATAATCAAAATATTAATAAAACTGTTTATCTCTCTCTCTCTCTCTATATATATATATTATATGCCCATTTTTTTTTCTCCGTTAACTTTACATTGTCAGAATCGTGCAATATTTTGCGATACTGAACTCCTCGTGCTCAATTCATACTGCATTCACGCGAATAAAGGAACTACTTTCTATTGTAAACAAACAATTTGTTTCTGAATGAACTAAAGCAGATGTTTAGTGGATTGACACATACAAACTGCTTTGGCACATTCCGCGCTAACTTTTTTGATACAGTGTTTCAGATTTATGCTAGCTATAGACGCCAGACAGGGTCCTTACAATAACATGCAAGTTATAAGACATAAACTGTCTTCTTTAGCTGGTAATAAAAATGGCAAAAATATACTTACAATTTTACACCCTGAATTTCCTCAAAATGTACTTAAGTAGTTCTGCAAATCCGAATTACATGAGCCATGTCATGGGTTCTCAAGCTTGATTACACATTTCGAAATTGTACTGTAATTTCGAGTTTATTCCAAGTGCAGTTACATCCTCCTTACTGCACTCAAAATGAAATAAACATTAAATTCCACAGCGTCTTTTCGATAATTGCAATTGAAAGACTTCATATTTTTCCCCACATTATGATCTGAATCATTCAATGACAGAACAGAAACACGCATGCCGATGTCAACACACTTCAGCCTCGCTGCTTCAATACGATGTATTTCATGTAGAACTGGCACAGACGCTGCTGGAATCCGATGTAAGTTACTTCATGCAGATAAATCCAGACCATAATCACGAAATTGCGTCGAATCGACAAAAATACCAAAACGTATTCATTCCAGATCAAATGGAAAAGTTGTTGTAATGCGCATTCATTAACAATATTACTCCAAATTTCAATTTTAAGTAGACCAAACGCCATTTTCTTTCGAAACTTACGTCTAGCGCGCGACCAACTTCAAATTTGTCTGGGCGGAGTTACGTGCGCATTAATAATGTTGTTGTGTAATGATGCATCTACGCTTGTGTATTTAGTTTGGAATACGACATACATTCAGTTACTTTGTTTCTTGTAGTGTATTTTTGTTTATATATTTAAGCCTTGGGTAGAATAAGAAAATGAGCATATAATAAAAAGGTTACTGCATTTGTATGGGAAAATATGAACTCGTTTTGTCAGATGGATATACTGCACTCCCAAGGTCGTGCAGTATAGCCATCCGAAAAACTCGTTCATATTTTCCCATACAAATGCAGTAACCTGTAAATATATATATATATATATATATATATATATATATATATATATATATATATATATATATATATGTGTGTGTGTGTGTGTGTGTGTGTGTGTGTGTATTTTGGTGTTGTGGGTTTAGCGCCATTTTTCAGCACATGATACACGGAGGCCAGTATAACTGGTGGAGGAAGGACCTGGGAAGAACCACGGACCCACGGAAACCTACTGGCACACATACGCACATTGGCTTAGCCCGATGCTCTATATTTACACACACAGACACAGACAAACATACATATATAACGTCACAAGTTTTAGTTTATTTGTTTTGGTTTTTTAAATCATACTCCCGCCCATGTCAACCATTCAGAAAATTCTCCTGCACTGTGTGTGTGTGTGTGTGTGTGTGTGTGTGTGTGTGTGTGTGTGTGTGTGTGTGTGTGATTTGGATTTTAAACGTAGCTTTAAAAAATTTTCAGTCATATCGCTACGATGTCTGCAATGTGGCACTTTATAGAGATGACTAGCACTGGGGCATCAGTCACATTATCCTGACACCAGTCCGACCAGTCCTAACACTAACCTCTTAATGCTGAGCGCCTAGCGAGGCAGCTGTTTGTACAATTTTAAAATTCTTTGGTATGATTCGGCCGTGGTTCGAACCCGCGACCCCCAGCACCCGAGGAGGAAGATCTAAGCACTGGGCCATCGGAGCGGTCTCCATCACTTAGACGAGCATTGATTTCTTTCTTATTTTCTTATAATAATAACCCTGAATGATTTTGCGTGAATATTTATATGTATTATCGGTATCGCCTATTAAATTGTCTACTTACAGGAGGTCACTTATTTCAGTTGTAAATCGGCTTTTCTTGTTTGTGTTGTTTACAACCGAAGAAGTAAACATGAAAACAATGAACAATCATGCAGCAAACCAACCAGCCAAACAAAAGAATGCGCTTGAAAGTTATGAAAGTGATGCAAAATCCTCTTGGAGTCGATGACGATGATGATGATGATGATGATGATGATGATGATTTAATACACCAATCAAGACAAAATATAGTCAGTGACATCGTTGATAATGAGTGATTTTTGAAAATATGTTCATAAATAGCTACGCATTCATTTATTTTATTTTTTAATTGATCCACGAAAATTATAACCATGTAAGATTTTTGTCTTCAAGTTATAGCGTAGAAACCTTTAGTGCACCTGTAAATCGATCCAGTTATATGAATGTCAGTGCACTATCCACCTAGTCAATATTTACACTGAAATGGTTTAATCTTTGGAAGACGAACTCAGGTCAGAATTACTCACCGTTGGTCACACTTGTATTGGGTAGATAAAACAGTACGGCTCATGTGCGTTGATGTGTCGTCTGCTCTTAGTTTGTCTCAGTGCTAAGGAAAAACATGGCGTAGGGACAGGATTGAGTAAGTACGTTTATTGCATTATCTTTTGACATAAAACGAAAACAAAAGAAAATAATAACAACAACAAAGTTATGTCGTTATAAAATTTAAAATCAAAGTATTATCGTTATGACGTTGTTTTGTAAATAGAGTGCACAATCGCTTAATGTACCAAATAATCTCTTTCAATGGGCGGACAAGAGAGCAACATTTGGTGAAATTGGACGTTTAATATTTGATGTTTACCAAGATTATCTTTATGCAAAATACTTCCTGGTAATAGATCTCTCAGTTTGTTTCTCGTATGAAATAGCATCGCAATCTGCTGTATTGCCAGAAAGGTGTAGATCATGAGTATTATTCATTCTCACACCGTTCAATTGAAAGAGAATTTGGGTAAGTGTAAATCCAACCCGGCAGTGTCCAATTCATTTATTACTCCAACCTGGTTTTACTGTTGGGAAAATTGAGTCTTGACTAGAAACATGGCACTGTATAATTTTTTAATATCTATTGATGATATTGAAGTTTGACATGTCTGACAAATCAAGAAACCTAACATGTAAGAATTACTGATATTAATGACATAAATAATACTGACACTGACACTGACAGTGATTATCATTGCTACAAAGTTGTATGCAAATATGTCAGAAACAATCATGCTTTCTTTCTTCCATTGTAAGAAGCCGTTCTCCTGTTTGGCGGATTTGACTGAGAAGTGCGATTAGAGTTCTCAATAGGAGTGCCACTTCCAAATTTCTGTGTCAACTAACCTCTCCAGTTCTATAAATCACCCATCCCCACCCACCATCCCCGAATCTGTGTTGGTACTGATGGACGATTTGAGGTTCTGATTTCCCTTATTCATAAAAAAGAGAAATTTATGCAAATAGATCTGTCCCTTGAGCTACCGTCGGTTGAAGAGTCCTTTTGGCGATGTGTACAGAATGTTTCGCATCAGATCCTATGTTTCATGAATTGTAAATCCAGGTGGAATAACACAACAATACATCATGTGGCCATTTTCAATTTAGTGGCCACATACGGCTGTTACCAAATACCTGCAAGTGTCTAAACTGTACGTCTGTGTGTTCCGGACAAGTTTGTATGAAGCAAAAGTGCACATTTAAATCATCCATCGGTATTAACACAGGTTTGGATGGGGGTATCAGACTGTCTTCACCCCACAAAACCCTATTTCCTCCATGCATCTCAGTGGTTATAATTTAGTGTTCCTGATTAAGAACCAAAAGATCGACATCTCAGTACCAGTCTGTATTGATGTACGCATGACTTCAGTGTTTTATTACATTGGATATGTTCGAACAAAAGACTATAAAAAGCGAAGTAGTAGCAAAATGATTCCAGATGATTCTTGGGACCATTAAAATCAAAATGTTAATAAGGTTGCAAAAAATAAATAAATAATAATAACAAGAAACACAGTAGTCCACTGCAAGTGAAAACTTAGAGATCCAGGAAAAATTCCAATAGAAACTTTTATTAAGAAGGAGGTCATCAGTATCAAGATATAAACAAGATTTGGTATAATTATGAGTAAACACCTTAAACAGCCGAAAGCTAAATCAAATCGCAGGAAGTCTTGTTTTTCGTTTTTTTTATATAACCACTGCTTGCTGCGGGGCTTCTTAATTTGATCACGTCCATCTGTCGGCTTCTTCGCCCCGAAACGTTTGTTTTCATAAAAACCACCCGAGATGCACAAATTAAGTCTGAAAAGCATTTTCGTATGTTTGTGTGGATGAGTAATATATATTTTCAGGCCACTGCATCAATTTTGTAAAATGCAATTTTGAACGTTTTGGACTCAGGCTTTTTATTTTTACGACAAACTTATTAAGAAAAAGCATTAGAGGAAAACAGTTTTGGCGGGCATGGATTTATGTATATGTTGTTGACCATATTATATTTTCTGGCCATGAAAACAATATTATACAAACACATTTTTGTACTTTTTGATCATGTTATCATGAGGAAAATCTTGTCAGCACCAATAAAAACAACCCACTCGATGTTGACAATTAAAAATTTTCCATGCATATTATAGTGCATATGTAGATGATCTTATTGGGGTTTTCATGCTATTATAACAATTTAAAAAAAAAAAATTAATACGTCATTAGGTTTTGCGGATATATTTTTTTTCTGATACAAGTTGTACATTTAGTTATTTTCTTTTGTTGATAATATGAACTTAAATAACTCTTAAAACAAAAATGTTTGCGTAGAGAAGTCATTGATGTTTGTTATACCAGGTATAACCGTAAGTGTGGCAACCATGTATATATATATATATATATATATATATATATATATATATATATATATATATATATATATATATATATATCTGGGACCCGTGTGAGACACCTCGTGTCTATTTGTGTCTTATGGTATATAGGTAGTGTATGCATGTCCCTATGGCGTTACACAGGAATACGACACAGACATGATTACTACATTTTAAGAACGAAGGTGGAGGGAGTAAGCACTAGTTTCTCTAACTTCAGATGATGACATTAAATTACATCATGAATAAAATCTTTTATGTCCAAGAAAATCGTTTTCTTGACACTTTGTTTCTCCCATTCAGATTTGGGGTGGGGGTGGGGGAGCTGCTTTTTTAGCATTAAATAAAGGTCAAAGTGGTCACCTTTCTAGCACTATTTTGAGTACGTGAAGAGATAAAACTGCCAATAATTGTGACAAATGTTTAATTCAATACAATTGAAACGCCGAAGTCTGTGAGAATTGTTCCTTGTCAGTTCCAAGAAGAATGAAGAGATGCCGAATGAATCTTGATACAGTTTACATCTGGAGTTTATAACAGTACGTACAAATTATTTTAGCTTAACAAATGCGTTATGTTCAGAGTGTAACACTGTTACCCTACTGTTTTAGCTTTACACTCATTATAGCAGGTCTGTTAAGTCCATTCACACGGACTAGAAACTGTTTTGACGTCATGGAGATATCAGCCTATCGGAAATTATACCTGCTTCTCTGTGAAATGGAATTTAAAAAAGAGAACAACTGTAATTAGAGTGCAGTTATAGTAACTGCCATGCTTAAATTATTCTATTTTTAAACTTTACAGAAATAATTATTTGTCCCGTTTTTTTTTTGTTTTTTTTTTTTTCAGGAGGCTATCGGGCAGTACTATTTTAAAACGAGAAAGATGTCTCATTCGAGCGGTTCGCTTAGGTGTACTGCAAGCCCAACATCCATATATCACATACCAGACAACACAGACAACCAACGTCCTTCTATTGACGTCACTGTGAAAAATGTCAGCTACACTGTCAACCCGAAGTCGCTAACATGGTGGCAGAAGCTGTCCACCATGCAGTTGCCATGGGAGTGGGTGGAAAACTCTTGTCCCCAACAGATTCTACAGAATGTCTCCTTTGCCATCAACAGTGGCCAGATGCTGGCCATCATGGGAAATTCAGGTATGGCGTAAACATAACGCTGCATTGTGTTTGAGTCTTGTACCACCTTTCAAACAATCGTTTGTTTTTTCTGTTTTTTTTTTAAATGTAAAGCATTAATTGGGAATTTAATGTCATAATGAGAAAGGACCAGAACAGTAAAGGGTATGTGTGAAAAATCCTTAAAGAACCAAAAAATTTTAATAGCAGGTAATTCGATATTACACAGTTTGAGATGAACTTAACAACTTGATGCAAACTAACTTCCATAAAATGCAAGTGAGTGTGAGACCTAAACATTGATCAATGTCGAAGCAATAATCATGTCTACAGTAATACAATCAATATTGCAACTTTTGATAAAAACTTATAAAATGTACTTTGATATACATCGATATATGAAACCTATGTTTCAAAGATTTCATATTACTTCTTTTCCTATTCAACATGTCTTTCATGACAACAAATAATATTATAGTATGAAACCTTAATGCAGACACCATCTTTGTCTCTAATTCATATTTTTCACAGAAAGTTACATTTCCTAACCTTTTGTTGTCGAGACTGACTTACGATTAATTCCACAAATGCTATATATTATGGATGGATTTTAAGCACCAGCGACTAAAACTGAAAATTCTACTCAAACTGATAACAACAAATACATATGTATATATTTTTAAAAGTTCGACAAACATATTTCCCCGATGCACTGCTTCAGAGGTTAAAATGATAATATTATTTGGCTTATGAGAATGAATAGCATTCACGGAGATTAAAATAGACATTGTTGTTTTAGGAAGCGGAAAAACATCTCTTCTTGACGTCATTGCCTGTCGATCTCAGGGCGGATTAATTTCTGGTGAGGTGTACCTGAACAGGGTCAACAGGACGAGCACGATGATCCGCGCATGCTCAGCCTACGTCAGACAGGATGATCGTCTGCTTCCGCACTTGACAGTCAGGGAGACACTTATGTTTGTTGCTCAGTTGAAATTGCCAACAACATTCACCTACAGTCAGATTAAGAGAAGAGTAAAGATATTTAATACTCACAATTGTTTGTTTGCATGGCTGAGAATGATTGAAATATCCACACCATTCTGTTATATATTATTGATTGAAGCGAATGTCCTAAATACTTCTTTATCTACATTAATTCGAGAATGTGGTCGGAGTTATTATACATATAGTTTCTACCTTGATCATACCTGTTATAAACAAATCTTTACTATCGGTTATGCATTTTGGCAGTTTAATTAATGGAATGTGTCCTTCTGCAAGAGTCAGTACAATGACGAAATGAAAAGCATTTTTAATGTGTGTAAGTTGTTGCAATATCATGATCAGTTGTAACAACAATTTCTAATAACTAAACAATTATTTAAAAACAATAAGTGTGGTGTAAGAATCATTGACCATTCAAAACAGATATTTTGATTTTAGTTTAAGAAACAAAAACCGTTTCGTTATTTTGTGAGTGGTAAAACAGATCTCCTGCATTTTTAGGTGGACAGTGTTATATCAGAGCTTGGTCTTAGTCACGTGACTGACAGCAAAGTCGGAAACGCAGAGGACCGTGGAATATCCGGCGGTGAGCGAAGGCGTGTCAGCATTGGCATTCAGCTGTTGCTTGATCCTAGTGAGTAGATTTTAGCCCTTTTCAGGCACTTTGTAATATGGTCACGCCACTCCTCCTTCAGATCCTTCCCTAGTGGGATAAATCATCCCCCAAATATATAATGAGTGATTGCCGTTTTAGGGGACGATCTCACCTAATCTTTATAACATGAAATTCCATGCAGACACTCTTGCCCGCGCACAGGAACGGCCTTAGCAAACGCGGGGCCTGATTTTAATCATTTTGGCGGAGTTCGCTGGATTTACGCGTGGGAACCCCTGTGAGCACGGCATTTGGAAATAAACTTTTACACAACTATTGAACTTAAGATTTTCTTCCATCGCTTTAAAATTACTCTCTCTCTCTCTCTCTCTCTCTCTCTCTCTCTATATATATATATATATATATATTATTAACGCGCGGGACCTCTGTGAGCGCGGTCCAATCGGCCAAAGGCCGGCCCTGCTCGCGCATATCGGTGTACATTTTAGACCCTTACAGTTATCTCTCGCATCTTTTGAGTTGCGGTTGGCCGAATGGTCCTTTCGGCACTATGTACGAAAATATTTTCGATCATATCCAATGTTTGAAAAGTTGTAAATGCACGTGGAATAACACAACCCTATCAAATGCGGCCTTGTCGAATTTCGTGGCCATGTTGAGCGAGAGCTTGGAATAAGCATTTTCTTGCGAAATTGCACTCAGCAACTTGAAATTCCAGATTACTGCGGTCTTTCTCAAGAAATTTCAGGTTGAAGTTTTTTTTTGCGTGTTTTGAAGTCAAACTTGATCAGAAAACATCTTTGATATTTGCATCCATGTACAGGAATACTGTATGTCTCGCATACTATAAATTTATAACATTAGACGCATGAAAATATTTATATTTGTTCTTTTTGGGGGCGAGTCTAAAGCTATCATTTATCCTTTTCGAAGGCATAAGTTGGCCTGTTACATACTTTTGAGAATGTAGGCCTTAAACGAATATTTCAAAGAAATAGTGTCTGTGCATTTCTGTGTTTCTTAATTTTATGTCTGAATCTGGATTAATTACTTTTAATCATTTGCGCCGAAAAAAATGATAATATGAAGGTTGGAAAGGGGTATAACGGCTGTTATTATCAACATATGCAGCCATATTTCACAGTTATAAAGCTCATTACGACCTGCTGCATGATTTATGCATGTAATTTTTAGCAATTACGGCATTTAAAAAAATTAATATATATGGAAAGTATTGAAGATTTAAAGGGACTGTTACTATTGCCCAAGTAAGCTGTTACGAGTCTATGCTCTTAAAACAAGTAACAAAAAAAGACTGAAAGACAACAAGCTTTGTAAAAGTTAATAATTATAATTTATTTCCCTAGAATACAAGTGAAAATGAGAAAAAAGAACTTCTGCGAATTAAATCCCAAAATAATCCAAGAATTACAGACACAAGTCCTAGTAATTTAAAGTCCTGAATAAAACTCAGTACAAGTCCAGAAGAAATTCAAAACTGAAGGCGATGACGTGTCTGTTATAGCTTATGGAGTGTTGATGTGTCAGCACTCTTTTGTTGAATCTCAGAAATATAATTCCAGGTTTGAATTCAGTATAAATTCCAGTGAATGTTTCCATCCAAGAATTTTATCAGAGCACGTTTGTATTTCCAGATAAAATAATCACTTGAATTTAATAATTTTAAGAAATAAAATTCAGCCCAACTGGTCACAACATAATACAACTTGAAAGTGCTAGATGTTAAAGCACGAATGACCAAGTCCTCACAATCACAAGATTATATAGTTCTCTTTTTGACCTTAAAACCAGTACACATCATGTCGATTTAAAAGAAAGGAAAGAAGACGCTCTCGTCTAATTATAAACCAATTTCTCTAATGAACTGTGTGTCCAAGCGTTTTGAAAAAAATATATACGCATGTATATAGATTTATCTTGAAGATGATTTGATGTATAAACATCAATCTGGATTTCTTCCAGGCCGTTCAAAAACTCAACTAGTCAAACCTAAAATATGTTCTTCTCTTTATTCGAATGAAATCACCTGTCTAACATTCCTTGATGCCTTACTTTGAGAGAGTGTAGATTAAAAGTTGGTTTATATGTTTCAAAATTATATAATTACCGATAAACTTTTATCATAGCGCCAAAGCTACTTATCAAACCACTTAAAGAGAGTTTTTGTCTCGAACTTCAATATCATTAAAATGTCAAGTAAGTGGTTGGGGTCCCCATGGCTCTGTGCTAGGACCTTTTCTATTACCTTTTATGTCGGCGATAAAGCAGGCGACTTCAACTCGCTTGGGATTCTATTTGCTGATGATATTTCTCTTGTAATTTCTTTATCATACCCTTTACAAGCACAAAGGAATACAAATAATACTTCTGAAAACTTAATGCATAGACTAACAACATGCTTGTTACTTTCAGTATTTCGAAAATAGAAATATTATTTAATCGCAAACAGGCAGACCGACTTTTCCTCTCCGACGTTCAGTTTTGATAATATGCATTTGCTTTCTGTTAAAAGTCATAGACAGACTAACATTACCCTCATATATATATATATATATATATATATATATATATATATATATATATATATATATATATATATATATATATATATATATTGTTTCTCAAGTCTGGAATAATTGCTTTTTTGAATCTTTTGAGGATTTGGACAGATTAGAGAAAAAAATCAATTGGAATTGTACCCATTTATTGCTGTAGCAAGTCTCTTTATGCAGAATGCAAAAGGGAGGAAGAAGAAAAGATTATGCATATTGTATTTGACTATAAATTCTCAAGTACCTAACTAAAGCGACCTTCTTCCACGAAGGAGATGTGTGGCAAAGTCCCAAAGCATCACATCCATCTTTACCATACTTTTTTTTCCAGACTTCCTTTCTCGCATGTACGACTTGTCTTGTGACTATATCCCTGAAAGTATCCGGAAGCTCCTAATTTTTCTGTCTTTAAAAGAAAATGTATCTAATTCAACTAATGGTCCATCACCGTATTCTTCAATTGGCAAACCTCACCTTCATATCCTGTATGCTGAACTTAGATATTTGTGTAATGCCCTCAAATTCGATCTTTACAGAGTGAATTTCCTATTGTCCCTTATTTAATACCCAAATCTTTCGCGCAAGTTTTAGCACACGCGTTGTATATCTCTGGATTTAGTATTGGAAGGTGAAGTCGAACTAAGAAAAGAAACAAACTCTGTCATACTCCTAAGTGCTAAGAAATATATCCACGAAACTGGATATTTTAATACGTACAATTATCTCTTAAGCAACACATTTGTAAATAAAAATGGACAAAAAGTGACTGTAACCAGTGAAATGTTCTCTCTCTCTCTCTCTCTCTCTCTCTCTCTCTCTCTCTCATTAATTACTTATTTAATTAACTACATATTATATGTTTATCTTCTTTTTCTTTGCATTGTTTCGTGTCCTTTAAAATACGAAATTATTACCTTGTTTTTCGGATGTACATTAATTTTTGTACAATGAATGTCATCTATGGATCAGTTTTGTATGTTTGGGAAAGGCCCTAGATGAGTTAGACAAATCGTGTCCAATCCCATATGGTTTCATAAAATGACAATAAAATACGTTTAAAATAATTAATAATATCTTTATGCACGAGATAATATGAGACTGACCTTGACAATATATGGTGTGAAATAAAGGATCAAAAGTCGAAAGAAACTGGGGGCAGTTATGTAGTAGAAGAATGCGGTGTATATAAACGCTAAATAAGATGCTGAAACTCGTATAATGGTGAGATCACGTAATATAAAACTTGCAGAACATAAAGGATTCGAATTGAACACGACCTCTCTTTCTCGTTGACTCTGCCTTTCGCCTAAATTTTTTTAACATGCCCGATTGCAAATACTTTACAAACTTGATTTATCCATGCCCAATTTTAGTTTGTTCCAAGCGTAGGGCAAGTGGATTTGTAAGGTATTGGACGGTGTTAACCTTTGAAAATGAAAATAGGTCTGTTTGTGGATATATAATGGTTCAGTTAATACTTTGTCAGGTGTAGGGTTTATGATTGTTATTAATTTATCCTGTTTCGTCTGGGGAGGAAGAACAATATTGGGTTGTGAAAAATTTAATTAGTCTATTTCTTGATATAAAATAGTGGCTCATAAATGAAAATCATACACAGTTTAAGTGTTTTGGTATTGTTGTGACATGACATGTTCGATAATGCCAAGTGTGTGAGTGAGCATTACCTATCCATACCTTCCCTTCTCAGTTTGGTTTGTAATGGGTAAATGGATCACAGTGAAGGTGGTGTGAAAGGTCAATAAGTGATAATCTTCATGACTGTACCTCCTACTTTAACCCTTCCCCAACCCCCATGCCTTTTTTTATAATTTGTAGGTGTAGGTGTTTGCAAGTTAGGATAACTCTTTGTCAGTCAAAATAGGTGTTGACTCATGGAGTTCCTCCGTGTTAAATCCAAGTAAGGTCTATAGGATCATGTTATTTATTTACCTATAGACGCTTTTAATGTTATATCTTCCATAAACCCATAAGGCATAGGGTAATTTTTAATGTTAAATTCACATAGATTCACAGAGGGCCAGACTTACTGTTAAATTACTGAAGATTCCCGTACGGTCATATTTAATGATAATTTCCTTAGATCACCATAGCGTGCTATCTATCCAATACCATCACCCATAACTGCTTACATGCTTCTAATAGTTATCCAAATGATATTCAAACATTCATAGTGTTTATTTGTCAAAATCAAAATGAATTTGAAATATTCAGCTAATAGAAAAGTTTCACAAATTCTCATCATTATTGTCTTGTTTAACAAGTTATTAGTAGGGGTTTGAGATGCAAATATCATCACTCATATCATATTCATATATGATAGGAATAGAAGACGTTATCTTCACAATTCATCTTACCAGTTTATTTGTGCTATTTTCATTACATTAAATTTTTCATTTAATGTATTGCATCTGCTTTTAGTAATAATTGTAACTATTTTATGACATTTGTCCTGTATAAAAATATAAAATCTACATCATATAAACATTTTTTCAAGATCAAATTTCACATCCTATTTTCTTCTTTAAACTCACGAAAACTAACGAAAAGGGAATGAAAAAAATCATATTACTATGTGCTTTAATTTCTGCAGCTTCGCCCACAAACTGGCAAATAAAATTAAAAACCTCTTTATGTTTTCTGTCAAGTGTATTTGAATAATATTCCCAGTAGAAGATTTAGTTGTGGTTTAATTATCGTGTGTTTGTCACAGAAAAATGTTTATTAAAATCAGCAAAAACCAATTCTTCTTCTTAACTGTCTCCGTCGTCAGCTTACTCACAAACTAATGTGGTGGCTGGGAATCCGGTATTTATATTGCTTTGCATGGTCATGCATTTTCTCGAGAAAGAGCACATCTGCTCTGTATTCCAAGAGAAGGCTTTTTCCAAGTTGTTGTCCAACATGAAATTCGAAATGGCTACTGTACGTAGGTTTCAGTTATCTCACGTGCATTTACAACTTGGCAAACATAGAATTTTATGCGGAACATTCTGTACATATGGCTGAAAGGACCCTTCTGCCCACCGTAACTAAGAAATAACGTTAAGTGTCTAAAACGTACACCCATGTCTGTGGAGAAGAGTGTCTGCATGGAATTTCACATTTAACTAATAGACGAAATCGATCCCCAAATCTTCGATCAGTATCAATACAGGCTTGGAGCTGATTTATCGGACTAATCCTACTCTGCTTAGAAGGATTACATATATTTAATGTGGACAAGAGTTATTAATGCTTGATTTTTTTAATAGAAAAGATAATGAAATTGTCTGATTCTTTAATGGACTGAACTAATGCTATAGCATTCGTGTTTGACAGTATAATAAATTTGTTAAAATATGCTCAGTTTTTCTAATTATTGAGCAACATTCATCTCTGACCTTTTTAGTTCTCATCTTTAGCGGTCGCATGTGGCAGCGCTGTGGCGTCATATAAGTCCAGCATGAAAGCCCAGATTTTGTGTACACAACAATTGTCGAACAAAGAATTACTCCTCCCCGTCCCTACCGCAGACACTTTCGTCTCATACTGTGACTTTATCCGTACAGAACACTGCTCTGTTGTAAAATTTCCTTCACACCAGACAGATATAGCAGTCAAAGGACAAACTTGTGACATACTTTGCTTTTTTACATTCTTTGTGAGTCAAATAAATAAATAAATAAATAAATAAATAAATGAATAAATAAATCGGATTTAGTTGTACACGTTAGACAGTGAAAGGTAGCGCTGAATATTTAGCATGTTTAAACGACTCTCTATTTTTTGTAACACCATTGTAAGGTATGAATAAGGCTGTATGATTGCGGTTGATTGTTCTCTTGAAGTTCAAGTATTAAAATATGGAGTCGCGCAATCTGCATGTTGTTTGTCCGTCAGTTTGCCTCTGTCGTTCAATTTTGCCATCTTCCTAAGGTGTTTTATCTGTTGAATTATTTGCGTTGTATACATGTTTTATTAATTAGGTATTCTGTTCCTGGACGAGCCCACGTCAGGCTTGGACACCTTTACAGCACACCATCTGGTGGAAACGTTAGCCAAATTGGCAAAGAACAACAGAACTGTGTTATTATCCATCCATCAGCCAAGGTAAACTTTCTTATTTCCCTCTTTGCACTTCAATGCACGTTTGTTTTTTTTTTTAAATTTCATCTTGATTTTTCATGTGTGCATAGAATGAGATAAAAAAAAAAATCGTATTTACTTTTTAATAATTGATCAATGAAAGATTAATTTTTATACTAGACTTCCAGGAGGATAAGCTGTAAAATGTTAATTCTATACCCAGAGATGATTAGTCCTAGTTTCCTCTGACGTTCCGGTCACGTTGTGAATGTTTTGACATTTACTCTATGTTGAGGCGGGAGGTCAGATTGCATTCCCTATCGAAAGGCTGGAATTCGCCGAAACCACGCGATGGCGGCATAGGATAGTTGCTTGAAACAGGGCTAGCAAAATTAGATGTATTAGGGGGCATTACGTCGAATCCTACCTGCCTGAACTCGGTAAGATGAGCATTCATCTACTCAGACATAACAAGTAAAATATCATTTTTAACATTAATAAAAAGATACATTAGCCGATTACCCAGTTTGAACAGATTCTACTCCATCATGCCGTTTTGTATATTGGCACGATTACCAAATCTTGCGGTGTCAGTATTCGATCGCAATTGGACATTTCTCTACTTATTTTGCGTGCACCACGTGAACCGTTGACCTATGACGTAAGAAAATGTAATAGCGAGAATTTGAATCATGTGACCACGCAGTGTAAGAAATTTTCAAGAACCGTTTCCAGTTTGTAAAGACTATATTTGTTTCCTGCGTTGGCTTAATATAGAGACTAAATTGTTATTAATGAGAAAATAAATATTCTGCTTCTTGATTTCAGGCAGGTAGAGTTTTATGAAAGGTCGCATAATTTTGTGTACCTTCGGTAAAACATCTACCCTATGCCGTTACTACATGGTTTTGGCGAATTACATTTTATTTTATAGGAATTGTGTTCTAACCTCCCACCGAAACATAACTGTCCGAATATGGGTGGTATATGCCAGGGGAAACTTGGACTGACGACTGACACTTTATAATATACAATATCGGGATATTATTGTGATTTCCCTAGCCACACAGGTGTTTGTTTCATTTTCCATGAACATTTTCCCTATGAAGTTACAAATTAACAAAAATTTTATATGAAAATTTCTGTGGTCATTATGCTGTTTTTGATTTTTGACAAAAATCTTTGACAGTGATTTGAACGAACTGCTTAACAATCCAATGAACAACCGCTCCCAGCTCGTTATATTGTTCGATAACTTCTAGAACTGAGGGCTGGTTTAACCAGTGTATTCATCGTAATTTATTACCTTCCGTGTGTCTGTTTGATTTTCCAGTGTGCATGTTTATACTTTTCATATATTAAATTAATTTATTTCTTTTGATATCGATTTTTGCGTGATGTGTATAACAGCATGTCGAATATGTGGCAATATTCAGTTTGTTGACTGAAACAAGGTAAACGAGCAAAATCAACCAACCATGGATGGTGGCCAGTTGACCCGTTCACTTTATAGTACTCGAGATCGCGAGATCGAACCTGTATCTTGGAGTTGCGGAACTACTGTCATATATCTAATCACAGTGTTTCTTTCGAATGTGATACCATTAGTAAACTACGTCAACTACTACTAGTTGTTAATCACTTTTTGTTTACACTACATTCCAGTAGACCACTGACCAATCCATAATAGGGCTTTGTGTGAATTACTACGTAAAGATGCCATTGGTGCTAATCTTTGTTTGACAATGAAATGGAATTGTTCACCATTATCTGCCTACCAAACAGAAATCATTACAAGACATGTAACGCTTCAGGTGCTTATAAGTTATAACATTACAATAACTTCACTATGTTTCATACCATTTTCGTTCAATTTCAACTTGAGCCTAAAATTACATTTTCTTACGGTGGAAAATTTTTTAATAGAAGACTTTGGATTATATGGAAAATACAGTAATGACGAGTAGATGTGGTTGTCTCTGTTTTGGCGATTCGTCAATTCTTACCATCATATTTAGCGTATTGAAGTCAAGTGTAAATGACAATCATCCATATTATTTAGCGTATTGAAGTCAAGTGTAAATGACAGTCATTCATCATATTTAGCGTATTGAAGTCAAGTGTAAATGACAATCATCCATATTATTTAGCGCATTGAAGTCAAGTGTAAATGACAGTCATTCATCATATTTAGCGTATTGAAGTCAAGTGTAAATGACAATCATCCATATTATTTAGCGTATTGAAGTCAAGTGTAAATGACAATCATCCATCATATTTAGCGTATTGAAGTCAAGTGTAAATGACAGTCATTCATCATATTTAGCGTATTGAAGTCGAGTGTAAATGACAGTCATTCATCATATTTAGCGTACTGAAGTCAAGTGTAAATGACAATCATCCATCTTATTTAGCGTATTGAAGTCAAGTGTAAATGACAATCATCCATCATATTTAGCGTATTGAAGTCAAGTGTAAATGACAGTCATTCATCATATTTAGCGTATTGAAGTCAAGTGTAAATGACAATCATCCATCATATTTAGCGTATTGAAGTCAAGTGTAAATGACAGTCATTCATCATATTTAGCGTACTGAAGTCAAGTGTAAATAACAAGGATCAGTGACCTCAGTGGTTGAAAGAATTTTTGAGAAAAGCACAATTCTTGCTAGCCCTGGACAGTAATTACCTTAATTAGTATTGACTGACGACTGTAGGAATGGGCTTTAATTTTTGACGGAGAGATTGTCATTCCAACTGCATCAGAGATTGACATTCCCAGCTGATGCAGCGACTGACCCACCTAAAACGTATCTTTGAGTTACAGTTTACTTTCACTTTCAATAAAGAGAAGCATTATACTGAAAATCTTAGTACAATTTAAAGTCGATCGAAACGTTAACCCGGTAGGAAAAGCAAATGTTTAACTTTAGTGTTCGGTTGACCATTCAAATTCAAAGGCTATCAAACCTAATACTGCACTAAAAATGCAAAGCTTCTGACTTTTCTAGATGCTGAAATTCATCAGTTTGGTTTTGTATCATCGAGTTCTTTGTAAGGAAATTTATTAAAGCAACCATATACAGAGTTAAATGCGAGATGCCAGATTATCCAAGTCTCACTTACCCGATTCGATCAAGCACTGGAATAATGAGCCATTGTAGTTTTTCTGTTTTACAGTTGTTGTCTATATTCATTTTGAAAAATTAATTATAGCTGTTGGTCATTCCTCTGTAAAATGACCCATTTCTGAGTATTTTATCATTGCAGTGTATTCTTTCTATCTCAGTAGCTGCAAATTATTTCCAAACTTGCGGATAAATATTAGATTTCATGATACAGCCGTTGTCATCGTTTCCACAAATACTCTAAGAAAAAAATTCCTGTCTAGAGTATTTATTTGAAAGAGCTCATTCAGCAAAGTACTGTAGGGAACTGCAATAGGTCTGTTGGTTGAGCGTTGAACCTGTGAAAGGGTCTCGGGTTCTATACTCGTCCAGGACAACCCGAACTAGTTACTTTGGTATGTCCTTGGAAAAGCACTTAGCTTCCATTTCCTTGGCAAAATATAACTAATAATGTCTTGAAAGTGCCGTTAAAAAAACCCACTAACCAAAGGTGGTTTGCTTTTCGCTTTAAGCAAAAATGTGTTCATCTTTGTCATAAACGTTTGACGGTAATGTTTTTAATGGATTCGTGTTTTTGGTCACACCAGGATGAATATCCATCTGTGTATCTCTGCCATTCAACATTTGTTTTTTGACGACACATACTTTGTCGCAACTGTAACACACACAGAGAGAGAGAGAGAGAGAGAGAGAGAGAGAGAGAGGTTTGTATGTATGCAGAAAATTGCCGCTAAGAAATAGAAACAACAAACGACTTGTGGGCAAAAGAACTTCAAAGCTTACTCCGCCCAACCGAACCGGATATTTGAGCATGTGTATCTGTTGCCAAAAAAGCAGGGGATTCAATTCCTTGATTGTCCTTGGGGAAAATTTCCTCTGGTAAACGATTTATATTCCGTGTGAATGTAGCACACAGACGTTTATAAGATACATTGATGAGGGAGATCTCCATTAACTACAGAACACAGTAATCATTAAGAAAAAGCAATTATTGCCAATGCTAGATTTTTCGTGAGGCTGATGCTTTCGAACTAACGACACTCCGATAAATATAATTTCACACCGACAGCTAGAAATTAATGAACCCAGCCACAGTGGTGTTAAGTCCCCTTCAGGGTCGATATTACTCGTAAAAAAAACGGTATGAGAGTAAATGTTGACGACTTTGTCGTGAAATTGGGACGTTCCTCCCAGTGTGTAATGAAAATTGATTCTACTAAATTGTTCAACAATGCATCTGATTTCTAATTTTCAAGGTATTCCTTGAATTTAAAAAAAATTATCAAATATTTCTCCAAGCATTTGGTGGTCTATTGAAAACTCGGTTCGGTAGCAGAGACTGCAAGAAAATTAATTATATTAGGTTCAGTTTCACATGTTTTCAGAATTATATAATCTGGATCCGGTAAATGAAGTGAATTTCATTAGCTAAGTAGTACCGATTTCGTACATTTCCATATATGGTTCCCAGAAGCACGTCCCTGCCGTTGATAAACTCCATTTGTAACAGTTCTTTTGAATTGTGTCTTATGAAGCTTCCCCATACGATGTTAAAACGTGGTTTCTACCCGTGTCAGATCATTTCGAGAGAATTACTGACATGAATATCGCATTTCCGTCCGTCCGTTCGCCCATCAGGTGGGCCACTTTCATGTACATATTTAAGGGTAAGCCATGAAAAGGGTGTTTTTTTTTTGTGTTTTTTTCTTCAGTTTATCGTAGCCAGAGGATACTGTGAGATTACTGACCTTTACAGTCAAAACCAACGATTATCAGAACTGTTTATCTGTTCCATTCGTGAAATTGTACTACATAATTATGAGAGGTGCGCGGTATTACCGGTTTACCGCGGGTTATTTTTTTCCGGTGGTACGTACCATGGTACTTTTTCACTGAACCAGTGCTTCGGTAGTTTCCGTCAGTAAGGAGTGTGCGGAAATTCCTGAGTATAATTGTTTACGAATTTAATGATATTAACAGTATGTTTAATTTTTTATGTCAAAATAATTAAAATTATTATTATTTTACAAAACAGTTAAATTTGTCACAAACTAAATTTGAATTTTACAAAATATAATTATATTTATGATCTTTTAATCACATGTGCGACACGTGTCACGTATGCTGACTTGGTAGCCAAGTGGAATGTTGTGAAAGATATTCTTGTCAAATCCAACGTATGGAAAAATTTCGAATTTTAAAAAAATCATTTTGTTTTTCTTCCGTTTTGTTTTACTAGCGTATGATTATGTGCTAAGAACATACATTCCTTAGTAAGACTGCGAATCATTCTAAGATTTTTCAGGAAAGCAATTCTTTTCTCTTTTACGCAAATTCTCAAGTCCACTAAATATTTTCTCGTTTGTTAAGTGTGTTTATATTTACTGAACCTGTCTGATAAATATCTTGTCATGCCGTTGGCATTATACTCAAAGTTTCTCTGCCTGCTATATAAATAGTGCAGCTTGTAAATTGTAGGCTTCAGTGTCAACACTTCTGTTTTTAGCAACAAGCACTCTAATTGTATCACAATGTCTTTCACGGGATGTTATCTTTAGTGGAAGCTTAATCATCCCGCTTTACTTTGAGCTTTTATATTACAACTTATACAACAATTAACATATACATAATACATTTATCTACTTTAAGGTACTGACTATTTAATTGGGGGGTGGGTGCGATTTTGTTTTGAGCTGAGATATTTTGTTTTTATCACAAGATAATTTAATTTTTCAAAGAATATAATTTATACAGTACGGTGCTATTTTGCTGTAAAACAGAGCAAGCTATTTTTTCCCAGTGATTGACAGGTGAAAATTGAAAAAGGTGTCAAACCCCAGTCCCAGAACATTAAATTCTTGAACGCTGATATAATTGCAGTATACCATGGTACGCATCCTTGTACTTTGAGCAATATCGTGGAGTACAGCGGTGCAGAATTTTTCGTCGTAATCAGCTCTCATAATTTGTATTGTTCGAGTAATTGCCCTGCCTTTTGAGGCCAAGATAATAGTTCATTTTTTTTATCTTATCTTTGTACGGCAGGAACGCTTGTTTTGAACCCAAGGGACAAAATATTTAAAACTGGTATCTCATGCTTTATCAATACCAGAGGTTAACACAATATATTTGGAGGTTTGTATTGGAAATCCAGTCTTTTCAGATAGGAGAATAAGATATATTATCTGCATTGTTTCCGAAAGATTGTTGTTTTGTTTTTCATATCACACCCAGTTAGCCAACCTGTTTAGTTGTCATGAGCACTACTACTTTAGTCTCCAGATCGGAAATTTGAGAAATGTGAATACATATAACCATTAATTACATGATAAAATTAATTTCATGATAAAGAGTGTTTTCTAAAAAAAGCTAAATGATTAGAAGAAAAACATTTTCTGAACAGATTTAAAGATGACCCGCCCCCTTCGACCGCGTTCTAAAATTCAGATGAGATTATACACTTACATAGCTTGTCTCCGGTCTGATCGACATTCCGCCTTTGATAAACCTACATGGAAAGAACAAGGGAATATGGATTATCTTTATTTTTGTTTAGTTGTTTTTGTTTTTGTTTTGTTTTTACAGGTCTGACATTTTTGAGCTGTTTGACATGGTACTTATTCTGTCCCGAGGGAACGTTGTGTACTTTGGACAAGCTAAAAACATGGTCTCGTACTTCACGGCTCTAGGTCACCCGTGCCCAGAACTCACAAACCCATGTGACTTTTATGGTAAGATCTTATGCTCTTGATGTGTGCTATGTTGTTTCTTTTGGGGGTTTAATACCATTTCTCAGCGCAAGATAAGCTATAAATGGCGGCCAGTATAACAAGTGGAGGAAGAACCCTGAAAAACCCCGGTAAGAACTACCGACCCACGGGAAGCTACCGGCAGCTTTTTCACATACCACATTGTCCGAGATCGAGACTCGAACCCACGCGGACGGAGGGTGAAATGGCAGTAGTCGGTAAATGCGAGCGCTTTAGACCACTCGGCCACCCGCTCTCTGTGTGTTTTGAACTCAGGCCTTCCGTCATGGTGTATTATTAGGGCCGTAGAGAGCGATCATGGGCCATGGGGTAAGAAACACCTGGACCTCTCCTAGTTCTTGTTCAAACAAAATTTTTTCTTTCATAAAATTAAAAAGTGTTGTTAGGCCCGGACTCCCTTACGGCCCCGGGCCCCGGGGGCATATTCCCGGTTGCACCCCGCCCCCTTGTCGGCCCTGCTTATTATGTCACATTAGAAACAAAACTTTAAACCTTTCATGATAGGATTCTTTGCTGCTGGTGCTTATTTTGAATTAGAGCCTTGCTTCAGGGCACGGGTTTGTTACAAAGAAAATTGGGAGTATCCGTCCATGAATCAAGGGATTGGGGTCTAACCTGTAACAGTATTGTTACAGGTTAGACCCCCCATCCCTTGATTCATGGACGGATACTCCTAAATTTCTTTGTAACTTTGTTACAGGTTAGACGCCCCATCCCTTGATTCATGGACGGATACTCCTAATTTTCTTTGTAACGAACCCCCGTGCTTCAGGGTATACACCGTTGTCAGGCTTTTCTGCGCATGTAAGGTTTCCGTCGCCAATATTGGCACAAAACGCACACAAAATTCGAGCGATTGACGAAAATAAAATACTGCAATACTTGCCATTTTGAAAAACGGCAATTGTCACTAGAACATTGTGTCCAAAATATTACTTATTTTGGACACACAGGATACCACACCTGTGTTTTCGTGACTCGCGATATGTCAGCCTATTCTGTGCTTTGCTTTGAAAAGCTATAATGTTTATGCATCGAGTTAAGGAAATGAAATGCATTACTTTGGACTCCTGTCAGCATTTCAGCCGAGGAACTAGGTCAGAGTTATCATTGGTTTTACATGAGTCAACGTAGCAATGCCACCAAATGGCAAGAAATATTAAGCAAACTAAACCGAGCTTGTAAAAAAAATTGTAAATGTTCAGGATTTCATAAAACATAAGCTACTGTGTTGAAGAGAAACAACAATGAAGAGGATGTAATGTGTTTACAACGTCTCTTTCATGAAAAAAAATACTAAACAATTTAGAAGGTGTGCAGTATTGTTCTAAGGTAAACATTTCTGTCCATTGAATAATGTATTTATTTGTATGATTCCAAAAGTTAAATATTACATAGGATTTTCTGGGTTACAAGTTCAAGAATGTCATGGAGTGGGTCTTAATGTTGGCATTTAGAAATCACATTTTTTGTATGCATTTCGAGTCGAAATGTGGGGTATTTTTGTACACTTTATGAATATCACTTTCCTTAATTAAAGGACGATTGTTCTTTCTTGATGCAAATTGGATTGTCAACCAAAAACAACACGTGATCCATTGTTTACAGAAATTACATATCGTTGCGCAGAATTATATGACGCGCAGAATAGACCAACAAGTTGGTATTCATCTTTGCTAGCCAAGGTTCCGATGTGATAGTCCTATCTACACCTTGGCGTATTGAACATATATTTCTGCGCTTCTGGTCTGTGAATTTCACTGGATGCGGCAGCAAGCTGGCGCATCCAATCAAAATTAAGTTGTTCAAATTCGAACACTGTTCCTACATGATCGAGACAAGGGAGCACACAACTTGAATGGACTGACTAAATAAGCAACTTTTCACTGCCGGACCGTGTTTGCACAAATACATTTCACTCAAATAGACACGTAATGGCTTCCCTCTGGTACGTAGTCAAACTTAAAAGTATCCATTTTAGGTCAGTTGTCGCCGCAATTTTCGGCTGATGTACAATGCACCACGCTATTGGTTAGTTGGTATTACATAGTAAGGGAGGCAACTAATGAAATCCAATTGATGTCGCTAGGACAAAGCACCAATATATCTGTTCGATCCGCCAAGGTGTAGATAGGGTCATCATATCGAAACCTTGGCTAGCGAAGATGGTTGGTATTATATCACATTGACAATGGCGGCTGCAATAGTGAAAATGATTGCTTTGAGATAACTGGTATTTCTTTTAATTACTATCACATTGACCTCATAGATTTAACACAGGTTCAGTAATATTTATTTAAAAAAATAAATCGACGTTCTTGTAGTGGACCTTGCCACCGTTGACCCAACATCTGAAGCTTCAGAACGAGAGAGTTCCATAATAGTTACGGAGCTTACGGCAAAGTACGAAGAACAGGTTCGGAGTAATTCGGTTAGCTCCAGTATCGAAAACGACGAAGCCTCCAAATCTAAAGATCAGTGGCCTGTAATTGCTATGTTCAGTAAACTGGAGAATCAACCAGGACATTGGAAACAGTTCTGGATCCTGTACAGGTGATTATTCCATACAACTAGATAAAGATTAAGCTGTTGAATTATTTTTTTCCTTAAGTTCATATGCCGCTTTTGTGAACTCACAAAATTATTACACCTAACTGAATAATAGTTGATGTAATATACTTGCAGAAAGAGAAAGAAGCAACAGCCACTTTTATCAGAGAGATATGCAAAATTATGCTTTTATTGCTCATTCTGTTATGGAAAAGTAAAAAATAACAACAACAACCACCCACCCACCCAAAAAAACAACACTTTCATGTGTTAGGATGTAAATTAGGTTATTATAGTCAGTTGTTAAAAATGTCTGATTAGTTTAAATTGTTTTCATCTGTTTCAAATTAGGTTAATCAATGTAGTTAGCAATATCATAGAATGATCAACACCACATGCTAATAAGAATTCTATAAATTACTGTCGTGTACTTTTCGGCAATTCTAAACAAAAAATAGAGTTCATACTCTGACCAGAAATATAAAACTAAAAATTTTGCTTCACTCTTTGATTTGAAAAATAATAATTTCAAGGGCAGTATTTATATTGATAATGCATTTCTTTGATTTCTTGCTTGTAACTGTACCTTTTGTTCCAGGCGTTCGACAAGGAACATAGTTGAGGACTATGGTTTTCTCATTACTCAACTGATACAAGCCATTGCAATGTCTGTGGTCGTCGGCCTTGTGTATTACAAGCTGGGAATAGACCAGTCTTCTATTCGAGACAGATTTGGATTGTTGTACATTTTAGGGGCTCTCTATCCATACATGATTGTGTTAGATCTCATTGGAACATGTAAGTATTGGAGGTGCAGTTTGAGATTTCTAAATATTATTCAAACCGCATTCAAATATGGTAAGGTAATGGACATGAACAATTACTCTCTAAAAATGTATCAATGAAAAGCATGTGTAAAATAAATTCATTGATAAGATGCAATTTTGGTAGAATGTGAAGTATTGTATATCTTTGTCTCTATTTCATCAGTCTTATTCAGTGTGATTTACATTGTAAGTATTAGAATTCATTGCCTCATGCATAACATAATAACCCGCATTATAAAATTACTTTTAATCTACACTGTATATCCCAATCTGTTGTATGTATTACACAATTTCGCCCAGAAGCATTAATTATGGACGCTGCTTATTGCTAAGGAACAAGCAGTATCTGCTAAGAAGGAAAAGGGGGGTGAGGAGGGGAGATGGAGCATTCTAATTACAAAATATATTGAACAAAAATTGGACCCCTCACCAAACACCTTTTGACAGAATATCATACCCTATTAAAAGACACATTATAGAACCCTACATATAGTTTTGTACAAAACTGCACCCTAGATTTTACTGTAGCTTGTAAATTAAGCATACTGCACCCAAAAATAAGCACACTGCACCCAAAATATTAAACCCATCAAAACTGCACCCTAGATTTTATTGTAGTGTGTAAATAAGCATACTGCACCCAAAATATTAAACCCACCAAAACTACACATACATGTTGACTATTCCTGGATGATTATGTACATATACTTGAAAATGGTTACACCTGGTAAGCAAAATCATAAACAAAACAAGATTCCATTAGCATTTGAAATTAAATTAGTACTATTAATATAAAAACATTAAAAGTTTTGAATAAGTCATACTAATCAGTCATTTCAGTTAACTCTCAACACTGTCATTCTCAAACCTTTATCAGGATGTGCATCTTGTTATCACCTAGATGACTGAGACAGTTTTCATGTAGTCTCTTTCAAGTGCAAACTATTAATAGACGAGTTAATTTCACTTGTGTTTCAGACCACAAGGAGAGAAACTTCCTTTACTTTGAACTGGAGGATAACCTTTATGGGACTTCACCGTACTACTTTGCAAAAGTAAGTACAGGCACCTTTACAACGTGTATAGCTCTAGATTATTATGGATGATCTTAGACAAGTAAATGCATTGATCACATGTAGATTGTTAGTTAGTTTTGAACCTTTGTGTGGTCAATCATATGTCTAGTCTTGGATGTGATAAAATATTATCATTTGGTGCCCTGTCAATCACATGTCTGGCTGTGTTTAAACATTATCATTTTGTGCCCTGTCTGTCTGATGTCTGGATGTGATAAAACATTATCATTTGGTGCCCTGTCAACCAGATGTCTGGATGTGATAAAACATTATTATTTGGTTCCCTGTCAGTCAGATGTCTGGATGTGATGAAACATTATCATTTGGTTCCTTGTCAACCAGATGTCAGGATGTGATAAAACATTATCATTTGGTGTCCTGTCAGTCAGATGTCTGGATGTGATAAAACATTATCTTTTGGTGTCCTGCCAATCAGATGTCTGGATGTGATAAAACATTATCATTTGGTGCCCTGTTAGTCAGATGTCTGGATGTCATAAAACATCATGTGGTGCCCTGTCAATCAGATGTCTGGATGTGATAAAACATTATCATTTGGTTCCCTGTCAGTCAGATGTCTGGATGTGATAAAGCATTATCATTTGGAGCCCTGTCAATCAAATGTCTGGATATGATAAAACATTATCATGCTGAGACAGTGACTCTGGTAAGAATGGTTGGTCAGTAAAAAATCAAAATGTTTAGAGGAGTCTGAATTTGAGCATAAGAGTGTCTCGATACCCTTTAGGCCATGTTCCAGTTTTGCCAAGCATCTCAGGGAGGGAATGTAAGGGTGTCCTTATACCATTGTAACCAGGCACCATTTTACCAGACATCTCAAAGTTTCTATCTCAAAATGAGATTCATTTATATCTTTGATTGGTTAGTAATATTACTTGTTTCTTTTTTCACAAACTATTCAGCATCCATCTGGGATTAAAATACAGTAAAAAATGGAGATGGTAGGTTCTAGACCATTTAGTATGCTATTAGATTGAGCATTTTTTCAAATTTATAAATTACTTGAGACAAAATAGTTGTAATTTCAGCTTTGCAGGTTGTTGATAAAGCTTTATATACACTCAGTTGCTTCATAATCATTAACTGTTGATATACTAAATTTAACTTGTGAATTGAAATGAAAAATTAACACATTAGTGGACAAAGTGGCCTAGAATTTGCCATGTTCATGCTACTGAGAAGGTGGCCTAGAAAGAGACATTTCCATGCTGTTGAGAAGGTGGACTAGAAAGAGACATTTCCATGCTAAGATGGTGGCCTAGAAAGAGCCATTTCCATGCTACTGAGAAGGTGGCCTAGAATTTGCCATTTCCATGCTACTGAGAAGGTGGATTTGAAAGAGTCATTTCCATGCTTCTGAGAAAGTGGCCTAGAAAGAGCCTTTCCATGCTACTGAGAAAGTAGCCTAGGAAGAGCCATTTCCATGCTTCTGAAAAGGTGGCCTGGAAAGAGCCATTTCCCTGCTACTGAGAAGGTGGCATAGAAAGAGCCATTTCCATGCTAAGAAGATGGCATAGGAAGAGCCATTTCCATGCTACTGAGAAAGTGGCCTAGAAAGAGTCATTTCCATGCTACTGAGAAAGTGGCATAGAAATAGCCTTTCCATGCTACTGAGAAAGTGGCCTAGGAAGAGCCATTTCCATGCTACTGAGAAAGTGGCCTAGAAAGAGCCATTTCGATACTACAGCAATTGTGTAAGCAGAACTACAATATTATTGCTACACAGAAACTGCATATGTAAAACATTAGGTGGCTTAGAGATGTTACTGTACGTAGAATCTAAAAAATATACAATACATGTAGTATTAGATGTTTCTGTATGTAGAATCTAACAAATGAACAATAGTAGGAGGTGTTACTGTACATAGAATCTAAGAAATATACAGAAGTATTAGGTGTTACTGAACATAGAATCTAAAAAATATACAATAGTATTAGATGATTTTGCATAAGATTTTGTTGGTTGAATTAGCAAAGTTAAGTGCATATTTTGAGGAAAATTCAAGACATAAGGTTTACCATGAACTAACATAACATAATGAATCAGAGGAAACTGAACATGAATGTTTGGGACATGTATGCAAAACACGTTCTGGGAAGAAGCAATTATTTTTTAAAATACTTGAGAGAAAAAAGACAGGATGGAGAAGCTTAGGTCTGCAAAGCTAGATAACTTGAGAGAAATGAAACTGTAAAAAAAAATTATCTTTTAATTAGCATAATTAGACAACAGTTAGTTGCAATAATGTATTATTGTACCTGGTATCAAATATACACAGATACTT